>JARYZH020000809.1:0-65685 GCA_030021035.2 Notholithocarpus densiflorus
TACCTCGCAGATACCATTGACAAGATAGCCAAAGAAGAACCCAGATGGGCAAATGAGGAACTATTGCCATTTGGGTTTGGTTGAGAGCGAAATCCCAAACAAAGACTGTTCTTGTTCCTCGTTCTTCATTGCTTTTTTTCCCTTTCTTTTTCAAACAATCACACACTCCACAGACACACTTTCCCTCCTATTGGCTTTGGGGTATCAATCAAAGTTGTAAAATCAATGAAAGAATTGATAGCAAAGTTTGTTCAAAGAGTGTTAATATACCAACTTCGTTTATGGTGGCATTTGCATGTTAACTGTGACTCTCAGAGACAGAGACAGAAAAAGAGAGAAACGGTTCAAATAGAAAAATTATATCTGTTTAATTAGACTAACCATGTATAAAGCATGAGTAACATAGAAGATTTTGTGAGAAAAAATAGTCTTTTTTAGAGCATCCACATCAGTTCTTCTAAATTTTCTGTCTATATTACACGAAAAAACCTACTCTTTCTATTTTACACTATCACTTTTACAAAACACCCACATTAGTTTATCTATTTTACAAGATATTTCAATAAAATATTCGCTCTTTTCAATTTTTTTATTATTTCTCTCAACTACCTCTCTTTACATACGCGCCCTCTCTCTCTTTCTACCCATTTTTCTGATTTGTTGCTCTCTCTCTACACCCATCTCTCTGGCCACCGCTCCACCAGCCATCACCTCTGGCCTTCCTCTTCCAAATCACAAAACCCATCCACCTTCCTCTTCCACCACCATCACAAAATCTCAGCCACCACCAAATCTCAACCACACACTTACCCTAACCCACCAAATCCGATCCACCACCAAATCTCAGCCGCACAGCCACTACCCACCGCAACCGTCACCCACTCCCACAACCCACCACCAGCAAAACGACCCACCACAACCGTCACCCACTCCCACATCCCACCACCAGCAAAACGACCCCTGAAATCCAGTAACCCACATCCCCAAAACCCACCAAAAATCTTCGATCTCAACAGCTGAAACCCACCAAACGCCAAACGCTGAAACCCAAACACCGATCTCAACAGCCACCAATCTCAAACGCTGAAACCCAAATGCTAACGCACACCGATCTCAATAGCCACCACACACCATTGCACATCAATCTCTAGCAAGACCCATACTACAAGCACCGATCTCTAGTAAGCAGCGATCTACAAGCAAGCACCGATCTACAAGCACCGATCTCCGAGCACTGATCTATCTCTCTGTTGGTTTGTCTGTGTGGGTTTGTTTGTGTGTTGATTTGTCTGTGTGGATGTGTTTGTGTGTGGGTGTGTTTGTGTGCATCTGAGGAAAAGAAGATGAGGAGCTGAGGTCGTTGTGCACGGAGAAGAGAGAGAAAAATTGGTGCGAACGGAAATTAATAAAAAACTAAATACACATGCTACAGTGCCCGTGTAAATTTACACGGGTACTGTAGCTCGTTGAAAAATTTAGAAGATTTCACACATTTTAAAACGGACTGATGTGAAGTGTTTTTTGGTGCAAAATGTGTATTTTACACATTTATACAAGAGCTGATGTGAATGCTCTTAGAGGGAAAAAAAATAAGAGGAAGAGTCACATTCTCTGCTCTGCTCTAGGCTCTAGCTTCGGCTGGAGAGAGAGAGAGAGAGAGGAAGAGTCACATCCCTCTGACATTGTGTCTTCCTTTTGTACTTTTATACATTAATATATTTCTTTCACTTTTGTCAAAAAAAAATAAAAAATGCAGGACATTTTAGTTGATTGGTGCATAAATCGAGTCTTAAAGACTCAATTTCCAGGTAGTTATAGGCCATAAATCGAGTCTCTTAGACTCGAGATGCTAGTAAAAATTATAATTTGGAAATAGTGTCTACTAATTATATTGTTTGGCAAACAAGGTTAATTTCTCATTCTAGCCTCCAAAACCCACTAGTTTTAGTCAAATGGATATTCATATTTCAATACAGATGTACATTTGGATTCAGCTTAAGACCGCAAGTTGCTTTAAGATGTGTTCAAAAAAAAAAATGCTTTAACATTCTTCTTAAAAAATAAAAAATAAAAAGTTGTTTTAGAGTCTGTCTAGGAATAGCTTATTTAGTTGTTCCCAATACAGATGTACATTTGGGTTATTTAGCTTAAGACTGCAAGTTGCTTTAAGATGTGTTCAAAAAAAAAATTGCTTTAACATTAAAAAAAATTAGTTGCTTTAGAGTCTGTTTGAGAACAGCTTATTTAACTAAAACTGAAATTTTTTTGCTGAAAACACTGCAGATAAAGTTAAAAGGTAGCTAAAATAATAAAATGAGACTCATAAATAGTACCTGTTAGGACATATGTGTTTCACATGTTAGGAACATATGTCACTATTTTATATAGTTGGCTAATCCTTTGATAAAACACACTTTACTTGTAATTGGGTAGATCTAGAATATGTTTAATACTTTAAGAAACAAGATTTCAAGTTCAAGTGTTAAAGTCATGCAAGTCTGTCCAAGAATCAAGTCAGAAAGTGCTGTTCATTAAAGCTCGATAGCTAGCATCTATCGAGACTTAAAGAGAGCTGTTTCAACCCGAGGCTCGACAGCTGCTCGACAAATAGGTATCTGTCAAGTTTTATGAAAAACAAATTTTTCAGTTCTGTTTTCATCCAATTCGTGATTATATGTTTAGGCTTTCTTTTCTCACAACCCTAGACATATATAAGGATTATTTTAAGGGCCGTCAAAGGTGACACAAGTTGCACAAGTGTTAAGCAAAGTTTTATTCAAGCAAATTGTGATCGGAGACAAAATTTGCCCTAGTTCATATTTCTTGTGAAGAAGCTGCTGTGTTTGTGCACTGTAGGGTTTTGTGACCAAGCAACTTCATGATCTTCATCGTCTATATAAACTGAAGAACTTTGCAGCCAACATCCTTCTCTAGTTGGTGATCAAGTCGCGTACTGGGATCCTCATAATTAGTTAGTCATATACTAGGAGTCGTGCATTGAAAAAGAGAGATTGTCACTACAGAATAAGTCCAATTGGGTATTGGGGGTAAGAGTTCAACTGTAGGTTGATATAAGGTACTGGGATTCCTTTACTTGTAACCGCTTGTTTTGATAATAGTGGATTCTCGGAAGTGGTGACTTTAAAATCACCCAGTAGGGTTTTTGCCGTGCAGGTTTTCCCCATTCGTAAACAAATCACCGTGTCAATTTATTTTTTACTGCATACTTAGTTTAATTGGTGATTTGTTTGTGCTACCACGTACATTGCATGTTAATTTGATTAATTAATAAACTTGGCTAATTAATCAATTAATTCATCACAAGGGGTTAATACGTTTTTGGCCTATCAAGTGGTATCAGAGCAAAGACACTCTGATTAAGGTTAATCTTTGCTTTATGATCCATTGACCCCTGTTTGTCATGGATAGAGGACAATCTCTTATTATACCTCATTTGTTTTATGGCACTAACTGTGCATACTAGAAAATACGCATGAGAGCTTTCTTACAGTCATTAGATGAAAAGGTGTGGCAAGCTGTAGAGATTGGCTGGACTAAGCCAATGGAAGCGCCAGCCGATTGGGACGATGCTAAGATCAAGGTGGCAAACTTCAACAGTAGGACATGAATGCTCTATTCAGTGCAGTCACTAATGAGGAATTCAAGAAGATATCCTCCACTAAAATTGTGAAGGAAGCATGGACCATCCTCTAGACAACCTATGAAGGAACCAAGGCTGTCAAAGATTCAAACCTTCAAAGGCTCACTACAAGCTTTGAAGAGATCAAGATGGAGGAGGATGAGTCGTTCGATGAGTTCTATGCCAAGCTCAAGGACATAGTGAACTCAGCGTTTAATCTTGGGAAACCATTCATGAACCCAAGATTGTGAGAAAAGTGTTCAGATCTCAACCTGAGAGATTCCATGCCAAAATCACTGCCATTGAGAAATCAAAGGACATCGACAAAATTCCTTTGACTGAGCTAATTGGAAATCTGCAGACCTACGAGTTAGGTTTGACAAGGATCGAAAAATCGAGTAAGAGCAAGAGCATGGTGTTGAAAGCCAAGAGCAGTGATACTGATGAGTCTTCTAATGATGAAGATTCTAAAACGAAGTCCTATATCACTAGGCAATTTAAGAAGGTCATGAAGAATGCCAATGCAAAGGGCTTCGACAAGGACCATAGACAGTCGAGTTCTTCTCAGTCTAAGAGTCAAGCCAAAGGGAAGAAGGACGCTAGGGATGGCGGTCAGTACACTGTTCCCTTAGGATCAAAGTGCTTTGAGTGTCAAGGTGTCGGTTATATGAAACAAGAGTGCCCTACATATCTCAAGACCATTGGGAAGAGCAAGGCACTCGCTGCTACGTTGAGTGACATTGAGCCTGAGGATGATTCCGACAATGAGGATGACAGAATCCTGAATGCCTTCACTGCCACTATCAATCCTACTGATGGGATTGTTGAAGATGTGGATGAAGTAGAGGAATTGGTGGAGTCTAAGTTTGAGAAGATGGATGAACAACATGACATCCACACAGCCTATGCAAAGTTATACAAGGTCTTAGAAAAGCATAAGAAGATGTATAAGTTGGCCACCAAGAAGCTTAGTAATGTGGAGTTTGAACGAGAAGAAATCTCTACAACGTTTGATGAAGCAAATTAGACTATTGGAGCACTGAGTTTTGAGAATAACTTCTTGGCTGAGAAGACCAAGAAGCTTAAGGCAGAATTGTTCCAAGTCAGAGCTCAATTGGAAAGAACTTCAAGTGCTAAGCTCGATAAGATGCTCAGTCTTCAAAAATCTACTTCTAATCGAACCGGTTTAGGATATGATTTTTCTTCTCCTAGCATTGCTTCTACTAGTGCTACTGTTTTTGTTCCTCCTACTAATAATGTTGAAACTGAGAACAATTTTGTTAAAAATGAATTAGCTAGTGAGAACATAGACAAGGGTAAATCTATCTTAGGAGCACCTCCTAAGTTTGATGAGAAAGAGATTAAAAACCCTAGGGCTAAGAATGCTAACTCTCAAAAGCCAAAACAGAAAAAGCAGCATTTCTGTCATCATTGTGGAGCAGCTGGACATACTCAACCTAATTGCTACAAGTGATTAGCCACTTAAAAGAGCAATAACATGATCACGTCGGGAGATCAAAATCAGCTTCCATCCTCTTTTGCTCCTCTTGGAGATCTTTTCAAAGCTCTCATGTTTCTTTCAAACTTGAACGGTTTTAATTCTTCCCACTCACCGTCAGTTCAAGGGTTCACTCAAAGGAAAGGCTCTTCCAAGGTGTGGAAGGAAAAAGGGCTCCAAGTGATTCTATCACTTTTTCTCTCTCCCCTTCGTATTTTTGTTTTGCATTGCTTATGTGTGATGCTTTATTGTTTTGAGTCAGTCTAGTTTTATGCATTGCTTTGTTTAATTTTTTTTGTTTGTTTTCTTTTCAGTTTTGTTTTTTTTTTTTTTTTTTTTTTTTTTTTTTTTTCATATAAAAATTTTAAAAAAAATTGAAAAATTGAAAATATACAAAAACAGTATGTGTTTATGTACATTGGTACTTGTGTACCTTGAATGGCCATTGAAACAAAGTTTTCTAAACTTTGTATCTTTTGTAGCTTAGATGAGCATCTCTATGCACAACTAAGCAAGTGAGCTTTGTGGCTCATGTTTGTGATGAGTAAGATTAAGTAATCTCTTGTACTTAATACTCGTATCACTTTTTTTGACGGGAAGGACTAGAAAATCCTAAGAGAAATGCATAAATAACCATCTCACCACTGTTGCCCGCCAATCATGAAATGACATGTATACTTCGGCATAACAAAAGTGCAATGTCAAAAGTTTAACATCATTGGGTATTTCTTTTCTCTCTCTTATATGCCCATGCATGATTTGTTTAAAAGAAAAAAAAATGCAAAAGAAAAACAAAAAGGAAAAAGAATAAAAATGTTTTATACATGATTGCAAGCGTGTATTCTAGGAGATGTGAGAGTTATAGGATGTACCTCGAAGGTGATAGTCCCCATCAAACAGTTATAATTATGTGTGAGTTAAAGTTATTTTCTTATATCTCAAATTGTCATAACATGTAGACAATTATGCAATCTTGCGATATTTTTCACACACAACACGCAATATTGTTTGCTACTTCTGATATATGTGCAAGTACAATGAGATTTGGCCATCACAAGGTTTACTTGTGTTAATGTATGATCACTAAACTGTCTTGACTTGTTTTTGAAAAATAAAATTGGTTAGACGTGTTTAGTGTGTGTGTGTGTTTTGAGATCTATGTGCTTAACATTTTTATTGTTGAGAGATGATTTTGAGAGTTCTAAATGTTGTTTGGATCCTTGGTTGAGTTGCATGTTTGATTGCATTCATGTCTGTGTTTTTCTCTTCTCTAAAAAACTGTTTTTCAAGCAATCTCAACAGCTCCTCGACACCTCTCGATACCTAGCTTATCTATTGAGCTCTTCAGTTGCTTTTTATCGCAATCTCGACACCTCTCGATAGCTAGGTGGATCAATCGAAAAACTTTCTGTCCCCTCGATAGCTCCTCAACGGATCCTCAATACATTGAGCTTCGTTTTTGCCTTAGACACCTGCTCTATAGCTACATCTGTCGAACCCTTTAAAGCTCAACACCTCTCAACACCTCTCGATCTGTCGAGAATTACTGAGCTCGTATATAAAGGGTCCTCGCGATCTCAGACTCATTTCGCTTGATCTCTCTCGATCTCTCTTAACTTCTCACCTCCCAAAACCTCTCTCTTTCACTCCCAACCTCTTCCTCAAGGATTTTTTGGCCTTAATCAAGTTTTCTTCACTTGGTAAGTGTCCTAATCCTTCTTTTTCATGCATTTTCATATCTTTTGACCTAAAAATTGGGGTTTTTGGAAAATGTTTGGGACTTTTCAAATTGATGAGGTTTTTGCAATTTTCTTGGGATGGGTTTTAAAGATTTGATTTTAAAAACTTCATGCATTGCATTTCATTTGCATTACAACTATATTTTCATGCATTTAGATGTGTGTTATATATTTGCAACTAATTATGTGCTGGTAGGATTGAATTGGGCTGAGCCCAAACGTAATTTCCTTTGCATGTCACATGTTCATGCATTCTCATGCATACGTACTTTCTATTCAATATATTTTTAGATATATTTGGCTGCTTAAGACTTTTCTGATTGTCTCTTTCTCCCTCTCTCTCTTCTGTTTGCATTAGTCTGCTTCTATGGCACCCAAACGTAAATCTACTCCGTCCCGAATCTCTCTTCGTTCCGAGGCATCTACTTCTTCCGATCCTACACCATCTCACGTCCGGTTCCGTGATGAGAAGGCCAAATTGGACTTCTTTGAAAACTTTTCCCGACGAGGCATTCATTCTGAACGCCAAGTCATTTTGTCAGATTTCTCCGACACTAACCTTCCCACTGTCATCCACAGTAGGGAATGGGAGTCACTATGTGACGTCCAAGGACGGAGGCATTAATTGACCCCCCCTAAAATTTTTTTTAAAAAAATATTAGTATATATATATATGCATTAAATTTAGTAATTTTGTTCTATAAAATTACATTTTGCCCCTTTAACAATATCTTTGATTCTTTTTAGAGTAATATTACAGTTACAAATTTATCTAATACATTTTTATATACTATTGAGGTACAAATTCTTATTGGTTCGCATCTGAGCTTATCACTTACATCACTTTTTTACTTACCAATAATCACTCACTATATCAACAATATACCTCTAGCACTTTTCTCATTTTAAAGGCCATTAAAAATTTTATAGATCTAAAATTTAAAACAACATATACTAGACCAAAAACATTTGTGCAACAACAAAAATCACCAATAGCAAAGCTAAAAAAAATTAAGTCCAATTAACCAATTTTACTCAAACAAACAACTGGTCCTTTAAAAAGTTTTAACTAAGATAATTTTGCCTTTACCCAGCAGGCGCACACATAAAAACTCATAAAAAATATAAATAAATAAAAAATATATAAAAAAAACCTCAGCGGCTAAGAAGCTGCTGAGCTAGAGGTCAGAGTCGCCCCCCTTAACTTAAAGTCTTGGCTCCGTCCCTGGTGACGTCCTAGTCACTTGTCCATCCGTGTTGATCCAGGAGTTTTACTCCAACATGCATGGATTTGATTTTTCAGTACCTCTTTTTGTTACTCGTGTTCGAGGTACGCGCATTGTTATCACACCGGATATTGTATCCGATGTGCTCCGTGTCCCTAGGGTAAAGCATCCTGACTACCCTGGTTGTGATCGTCTTAAGACTGTGTCTAAAGACAAGCTTATTTCTGCTTTTTGTGAGCACCCTTCTGATTGGGGTGAGCACTCATTTTGGCATTACGAATACTTTTTCGTATCCCCATGAATTGGATAGTACTATGTTATTTCCTATATTTGTATTAGGCATATTTACTTTCTTCGTTAGGTCCATAGGAATCCCTTTTAATCAATTCAATCAACAAAGAGTGGATTTGGATATATTATCCAAATTGTTAACTCCAGATATAAACCTTTTACATCAAAATTCAAACAATTCGGTGGATTGGTATGAATTTGTGACAAATGCAGGTTTTTCATTGAGTATAGCTTATCTCGAAATATTTATAGCATCTTTTTTATATAAGCCTTTTTATTCATCTTTACAAAATTTTAACTTTAAAAATTCATTTGTTAAAAGTGTTCCTAATAAAAAAAAAAATTGTTTTTGAAAAAATAAAAAATGTCATATATGATTGGTCAGATAATTGTGGCTACATGGGTCAGTTCACTTACTGTTTGGGCTTTGCTAAAGGCCCTCGTTTTCTTAATATGGTCATGACCTTTGTTTTTCATCCCTTATCTCATTATAACTCTATTATAGAGTCCCGTGCTCGGTTTTTTCTTTCACTTTTAGAGCATCTTAGTATAGACTTTCCCTCTCATTTCATTCTTTCTATCATAGATGTGTATAGGGATTCGGTAACCCGTGATAAGCTCATCTTCCTTCGGCTATCACGAGAATTTTACGCCATTTTTCTGTTCCTTTTCCCTTGTCCGACCACTTCTCTGTTATGGGTGCTATAGATGCCACTACCGTTAAACGGAGCGAGGCACAATTTCAGTTGAGGTGGTCCGGGTCAGCAGCTTCTCCCACTCCTTCGACTCCATCCACATCCGCTCCCTTTTCTTCTACAAGCGGTGTGACTCTCGAGGACATCATGGCACAGCTTCAGTGCATGGATGCTTGCCTCGACGCTCTCAGTGATGAGTTATGTCAGGTGAACACCTGTGTTGGTCGTATTGCACGACGCTAGGCGGTCATGGGTGGCTTCATTACTTCTCCTCCACCTACTCCAGAGACTTTTGAGGATGAGGATGATGATGATGATGCTACTGCTTCCGATGATGATGATGATGCTAATGCTAACGAGATGTCTACTTAACACTTTTACCCTTTGTCACTCATGACAAAAAGGGAAAGTAGTTTTGGTTATGAGAGTAGTCATAGCTAGGGAGAGAGTTAGTATAGGAGATTTTTGTTAGGGGGAGTGTTGATTTTGAGGGATGTAGTGAGGATTTTATGTATCTTTTTCTTTTCTTTCTACTTTAGATACATTTATCACTTGTACATGGGTCTTGTGACCATTTTGACACACATTGTACTTATATTCTTTATATATTGATGCATGTTCTTTCACCTATCTCTCCATGTGTTGTTTCTTTTCTATCTTTATACACATTTTTCTTATAAAATGTATGCAATTTATTATTTCTGTTTCACACTAAGATGTCTTGATGAGTTTTGTTTAAAGTATTTCAGAAATACAAGTTGTCAAAGTCTACTTGCCATAAACTCTCTTCTTGCAAAGTTTTTCAAGAGTTTGTGCTAGGATAGATTTTATTATATTCAACAAGTGAGTATGAGTTGAGTGGTTTATGACTTCTCTTCTCTCATATGTTCATTTGTTTGTTATGGTTTTGTCACAGATTGTCAAAGGGGGAGATTGTTAGGACATATGTGTTTCACATGTTAGGAACATATGTCACTATTTTATGTAGTTGGCTAATCCTTTGACAAAACACACTTTACTTGTAATTGGGTAGATCTAGGATGTGTTTAATGTTTCAAGAAACAAGGTTTCAAGTTCAAGTGTTAAAGCCATGCAAGTCTGTGCAAGAACCAAGTTAGAAAGTGTTGTTCATTAAAACTCGACAGCTAGCATCTATCGAGGCTTAAAGAGAGTTGTTTCAGCCCGAGTCTCGACAGCTGCTCGACAGATAGGCATCTGTCGAGGTTTATGAAAAACAGATTTTTCAGTTCTGTTTTCATCTAATTCGTGATTATATGTTTGGGCTTTCTTTTCTCACAACCCTAGACATATATAAGGATTATTTTAAGGGCCGTCAAAGGTGACACAAGTTGCACAAGTGTTGAGCAAAGTTTTGTTCAAGAAAATTGTGATCGGAGACAGAATTTGCCCTAGTTCATCTTTCTTGTGAAGGAGCTGCTGTGTTTGTGCACTGTAGGGTTTTATGACCAAGCAACTTCATGATCTTCATCGTCTAGATGAACTGAAGAACTTTGCAACCAACATCCTTCTCTAGTTGGTGATCAAGTCGCGTACTGGGATCCGCGTAATTGGTTAGTCACGTACTAGAAGCTGTGCATTGAAAATGAGAGATTGTCACTACAGAACAAGTCCAATTGGGTATTGGGATAAGGGTTCAACTGTAGGTTGGTATAAAGTATGGGGATTCCTTTACTTATAACCGCTTGTTTTAATAATAGTGGATACTCGGGAGTGGTGACCTTAAAATCACCCGGTAGGGTTTTTGTCACGTAGGTTTTCCCCATTTGTAAACAAATCACCATATCAATTTATTTTCTGCTGCATACTTAGTTTAATTGGTGATTTGTTTGTGCTGCCATGTACATTGCATGTTAATTTGATTAATTAATAAACTTGGATAATTAATCAATTAATTCATCACAATGGATCAATACATTTTTGGCCTATCAGTACCAAAATTATACTAAATAGTAAAAAAAAAAAAAAAAATGTTTTTTAAGCTAATGCCAAATGGAACCTTAATATGAACAAATGAAAATGCGAAACCAGTTTCCAGCCCCACACCCAATTTCCATGTGTCATTTTTTTATAATTCTTTTCTTTTTTAATAATGAAAATGGGATTTATCCATACGTCTTTCGTATAGACCAATATATTTTACTAATTAATTTAGCAAGCACCTTTTAAATTCTCTCTCTTCTTCGTGGTTGATTTTTTTATTTATTTAATTTATTTAAAACTATCATAACCTCCCCTTTAACTTAATTATCTTTTGCTTCTCAAAAAAAAAAAAAAAAAAAAACTTAATTATCTTTTTGGAATAAATACATTTTTGGTCCCTACCTCTTGGGGTAATTTTCGTTTTGGTTCCTACTTTTTTTTCTCCAGGATATAGTCCCTAAAATTTAAAAATCATTCTCATTATAGTCTCTACCATTTTCTTACTAACAGAAATTACTTAGGTGGCAGACCGAATGCACAGTTGGCACACCAAGTGTCCATGGCCATCAAAATAAATATATAAAAAAAAGATGTAAACAATAACAAATACCACGTAGCATCCACATTAGCATCCAAATTATATATATATATATATATATTATATAAAACTAAAATCATTCCTTAAATTTTTTTGACAATTTTCATTTTCCATTTGTTTTTCTTAGAAAACAAATACTAATAAGCATACACTAACCGAGAAAATCAAAGAACAACCAGCAAATGAACCCAATCTCTCTCTCTTTTCTCTTATTTCAAACTTGAGCTCTTTGTATATTCTTTCATCTCAAACTCTCTCTCTCTCTCTCTCTCTCTTTTCTCATGGTTGAAACTCATGGCTAAAGACCCAATCCCTCTCTCTCTTCCCTCATCTCAAATCTGAGCTCTCTTTCTCTTCTCCCATGGCCTATCATCTTCTCTAAATCCATGGCTGACTGAAATCTCTCTCTCTCTCTCTCTCTCTCTCTCTCTCTCAACCCAAATCGATAATGGCTAGGTGGGTCACTGTGGTTTGATTTGATCAGATCTGAAATTGATGAGGATTGGCTTGTGTTTTGGTGTATTTTATGGATAAGGATTAGCTTTGGGTTTAGGTATTTTTGGTTTTGTGTTTTTTATCTGATGACCGTAGTTTGAATTTTGTTAGTTGATTGTGTTAGAATCGCTGAGTTTGATCATGGTTTTGTATGTGTTTTTGCCTTTTAAGTTGCTAAGAAAATGCAAGAAAACAAAATCTTGAATTTTTAATTTTATGGGCAACCATGTTCTTGGGGAAGAACATGAAGAACAATCAACCAAGGACTTCCATTTTAGTTAGTGATTCTAATGAGATTAGAGTCTTTATTAAGTGCAAGGTTATTAGTTGTGATGGGATCACAATTATTTAAAGAAAAACCCAAATAATGAGTGGGAGTGCTGAAATAACCCTTTTGTTAAGTTTATTGTAAAGTGAATAGATACCTTTTCTTGACTTCGAGTCTTGCATTCCGTGTGGAGGGTATTTACTTCACAGATTACAAGGTTAAACTTCTTTGTGATTGCGTGAATGTTTGTTACGCTATTGTGACGTGACTTAGTTACATCACATTATTTAAACAATTAAACACATTTAATGTGTAGGGTTAAAATTGTGATTAGATCACAATGATTTCATGACAATCCACTTGTTTTAAAATTTCTAGTGGGAGAGAGATTCAAGGGTTGATTCTCACGGCCTCCATTGCCAGTTTATAGTAGTGTGATTAGGCACCTCGCCTTGACGTATATGCCTTGCTCCCTTCGGAGGGTGTTTAATTCATGGTACTATAGGTTAAACTTCTTAATGATAGATGAAGTGTGTTTTTACATTGAGAACGACCACGGTTCCGTGGAGTTACTTGGTGACTCACATTGATTTTAGGCAATGGTGTACACTAGACTAAGTGTAATGTTAATATCCCTTCGGAGCTATGTCATTATTACTTAGAGGCCAAAGGAAAAGCGGAAAATTATTTTTGTTTGGTAAGAGTTACCATGATAGCATTAATAATGAGAATAATTCTCACCTGATCATAGTGATTGGTATGACCTCGCTTCCAAGGAATATTAATTGCGGGATTAGGTTGTCGTTGCACCTAATATAGTATGTTTTTTCGGGTTCCATATTATATGGTTATGGATGTAAAATGATAATGTTCTTGTAATTATGTTCATAGTCTCAAAATAAATTTGTCATAATTTTGTTCTCTAGCTACTATTTTAAGTGAGTCACATTAACTAAGAAATAATTATGGACATGGTGCTTAAAGGAGCTGAAATACATAAATATGTTTTGATTCAGCATTGTCATAATTTCCTGTGCATGGTGCATTGATGGACGATAGCTTATGATATAATCATAGTCTCCATTGAAATGCTATAATGTTTCATTGGCTTCTATCTCAGTTGTACTACAGCATGAGATGCAAGAGTTAGTACTAGACTTAGACTTAATGTTAAGTCTAAATGAGATGTTTGGTATGAATCATATTGAGTGCTAAGAAAGGCTTAAGGAGTTAAAATTCTATGTCATTTTATGAAAATATTTTATTTTTAAAATGAATTGAAATTCTTGGATGTTGAGATTAAATGTTAATCTCATATGGATATGATCCACAAGTCCTTGTTAGAATCATTTGATCAATTCAGATTGTTTTGAAAATAAATTCTTTTTATGTTATCTGAATTGATGAGTGAGTTCTACACAACAGAAGACATCCTAAAAGTTAAGGCTAGGATTAATATGATTTAATTCAAATTCTTACCCTAAACTGAAAGGTAAGGGTGGTAAGAAGAGGAATTATAATACCAAACAGTTGGACAAATTAGTTGCCCTAGTAGTTGCCAAAAGGAAATTAGACTTAAAAGAATGACCAAAAGGAAAGTATTTCTATTTTGGTAAAGCTAAGCATTGTCCATTATTGTCTTCTAGATGGAAATTTACATGTTTTACTTTTTAAAGAAAAAGTTTCCATCCTTTTGTATTGTATGTTTTGGCACTTATGTCTAGATCTTATTAATCTAAGTGTTATTCAAGATTGGTGAGAGATGGGTTTTTAGAACCATTATTTTGTTATATTCCTAGTCTATGAATTCTATTTAGAGGATAATATGATCTAGGGCTCCTTTATTGTAAAGGAATATAGTGTCATTGGATTCTTTAAGTCAGTGCATACATGAAGGAGGAATAAGACTCTTTTAGAAATAGTAAAGTACATGATAAGTATTTCTATTTGCTTATTTCTTTTGGAGATATACTCTAATAATTACTATACATTTTCTAAAGTTGATTTCAAAAGTTTGTTCCTAGGACATTTGTCAAATCGTGGATTGGGTGAAAACCTAGTATATGATACTTCCATTTTTGGAGATGTCTAGCACTTGTGCTAGAAATGAAGTCTAACAAGTTGAAATCAAAAATTAGAAAAATGTATGTGTATGTTGGGTATCCAAAAGGAATTGCAAAAGATTGCTTTGATAGTCATAAAGAAGACAAGATGTTTGTAAAGTTCTTGATGATGACTATGTGAATAATCTTGAAGCAAATAGTAGATTGTTCTAGAAAGAAAATGCCGGAATTTGTTATAAAACAACTATAAAATACATTTAGAAAAGAGATGGTTGTATTAGATACACCATAAGACATTATTCTGTAGATAACTATTACACCGGTACAATATCGTAGTGGGAGGATTACCAAATAAATTCATATTTTTGTAATAAACTTTTGTAGTTATTCCACAAGGATATGAATTTGATCCTCGGTCCTACGTAAAGGCAATAGATGATATGAATATGGATTACTGGATCAAGGTTATGTGAATAGAATTAAATTCTATTTAAAGTCTAGAACTTGTAGAGGCGCTTAATTGCATTAAGCCTGTTGTTTTTAAATAGATCTACAAGTAAATGAGATTGATAGATTTGAAGGTTCAAACCTTCAAAGTCAAGACTAGTGGCGAAAAGATTTATTCAGAAAGAAATTGTTCGACTATGAAAAGATTTTTTCACCAATAGTTAAGTTTGACTCTATCTAGATTCTTTTATCCATTATATTTCATTTGGATGAAATATGGTAATGGATATCAAGAAAGCTTCTTTTAGTAGCAATCTTGAGGAAGACATCTATATGATGTAACTAGACTTGTTCATAGCAAAGAACCAGTAGTGATTAGTATGCAAGTTGTTTAAAGTCCATTTATGGACTAAAGCAAGCATTTAAATCATAAAATATCATTTTTGATCAAGCAATCAAATTATTTGATTTTGATCAAGTATTAAAAGGCCTTATGTGTGTAAAAGCTATATAGAATAATAAATTTCTTAATGTATGTTGATGACATTCTAATCATTTAGAATGATGTAGAGTTATTGTCATCAATGAAATTTTTTGTTGTCTAGTCTAGTATGATATAAAGTACTTGGGAAAGACTAGTTACATCCTATGAATTAAACTTTGTTAAGATTCAAAAATTAGGATGTTGGGTCTATCTCAAACTGCTTAAATAGATTAGATTTTAGCCAAGTATAGCATGTATTACTTCAAGAAAGGATTCTTTCCTTTTAAGTTTAAAGTTCCTTTATATAGGACTATAATCCTAAGACATATAAAAGGAATAGCGTATTAAGACGGTTCCTTATACCATATCAATAGGAAGTCTTTATGCTATGCTATATACTAAGCTAAATATCTATTTTGCAGTGGGCATAGTAAGCAAATATCAATTGAATCAAAGATCACTTAATTTAGTAGGAGTAAAGCATATAATCAAATATCTTAGGAGAATGAGGGATTATATGTTTGTCCACAAAAGTGAGGTTTTGATAGGTATTGGATGTATAGTAACACTATAATCAAGTTTTATTGCTTTTTATGCTTGAATGTTTATATTCTATTTATTGTAAATTTATATAAATAGAGTTTGTTTTGGCTGTAACTATTTAAAAATATAAAATATGTCATTTTAATCTTCACCTTAAACCAAAAAATGTATAGAGCCTCCCCTAAATCCCTAGAAACTGTAAGCAAAAACTTTTTGGATAAGGTTCGGCCTCTAATTTCTGTAATAAAAGGCCAAAGTCTCTGATCCCTTTTTTGCTTTTTAATTTTTTTTATTTAAGAAGATATGGATGTTTGAATCATTAATCGTACTTTTCATTAATAAATCTCACAGCTATATGATGGCATTATTAGTTACTTTTTTATTTTTATTTCTTTTATAAGATAGAAATTCTACTTTAGTCTAAGCTGTATATGTGTGTGAAGTTCCCACCTGAAAACTTGAATCTCGACCTTTACCCTCCACACTTTACAAGCACTTATACTTGAATGTGCAAATATATGAATTCAAAAATTTGCAAGTAGCCATTTTGCAATCATAATAAATTAAGTTATAGTCCATTGGTTGGTTTCAATTAACTTAACTGGTAAAGTTTCTGATGATTGAATAAAAGATCTAAAATTCAATCACTCCCTACATTAAAAAATAATTGATATCTTGATCTAATAATAAACAGTTATTATCATAAGTAGATGTCATAGGTAAAAACTTAAATAAAATAAAATAAAAATGATAGCAGAATGGGCATTTTGATAACTGAGGTACCACATCATGAATGATGGCGGGCCATCAAAGATGTCATTTGATCCTGCCCTAACAATTAGAAAACAAAACGCGGACTTTGGACCACTTTGAGTCTCGATTGCTGATATTTTCAAGCCACTGCCAAACTTCATTTGAAGTACGTCAGGTTGCTGTTCGATCTATTAGAGCTGAATAAGTCTATGCATATTGGAATAGTTGAAGAAATCAAACCTTTTATTTTCATTTTTTTTTTTTTTTAGATATTCAAAAGGTTCGTCATGGCATGCATGTATATAAATCTCTCAGTCCATTTATCGTGATGGACTAATTATGATTATGACTTTAGATAATATATACAATGACTTAACAATTGATTTCAAGAGGGGCAGTCTGAAAACAAAGTGTACAAATTGTCTTACTCAGCCACCTATGCTTTGGACCAGCTCTTAGTATTTGTTTGGCTGTCAATTCCATGATATTGGGGAGATAATACCTTGAGTACCCTCCAATATATTGAATTGATAATATAATATATAGGAACACCAGTTGACTTAAAAGACTTAAACCTATAAGTTTGGGCTCAACAATATTATATTAATTACTCACCCTTCTCATTACAGCGTGGGACTTCACTCACATATATATATCCAACAATTTTTCCCTCACATGTGTCTCTGTCTCTTTGTCGGTCATGAATAAGTTGTCCTACTAGCTCTCCTCCTTGCCTTAGGGGCTTTTTTTTTATCACCATCACATCGTATGACATCCATGGTAACCATGCATGAACCCTACACGCTCATTGATGAGAATCAGCATGTACATTCCTGTCTATTAGAACCACACACTTCATTATGATCTAGCACAAATAGCAATACTCATTTTTTAGGTCTTTCTCCAAGATTGTATGTATGAGCCCTTTAGGCTTACTCTATTCCTGTTAGAAAAAGGACCTTGAGCACCTTGCCATATTCGTCGAACATCACCTCGAGCTTTGATACCACTTATAGGAGAGAGAACACCTTAGAAAACTTCCAATTGAGTAGATCATAATATAACAAATAAAGACATCACTTAACCCAAAAGAGTTAAGCCTATGAGTTTGGATCCAACATGTGAGTTCAAATTATAGTTTTCAGTATTTAAATACTAATAACTGTGGACTAAAAAAAAAATTGTGTTTGGCAAGAGTGTTTATTTAAGAGTTGAGTCATAGTTTTCAATTTAGGATGTTTAAACATTTTATTTTGAGAACACATTGGGAGCAGTTTCAGTTTTCGAGTAACAATGGTAAGTGACATTGATGAAAAATATTTTGAAAAGTATGGGATTTTCATGATTTTACAATGCATTAACTAAAACTCTCTCTCTCTCTCTCTCTCCCCTCTGTTTTTCTCAAAGAAAAAGAAAGCTCATCTCTCTCTCATTTAAGCATGTGCCACCACCGAGATCTATCTCCACATCAAAGTGGAAAATGGGTCAAAGAGGAAGAAGAAGAAGAAAGGAGGAGTTGTTGGTTTGCATGAGGGTTTTCTCTCAGTCTCCTTAAATTAAAAATAGTTTAATCAGTTGGTCATGTTAGAATAAATACCACTTTTTCTAATTAAAAACACATGCTCATACCTAACAACATTATTCTGCTCTTTCAATTTTGAAAAAAAATGTTATTAGAGATACAATGCTAAACAATTTTTTTTGCATTATAAATACTTTAAAGTTTAAACATGTATTTGCAGGACACTTTTAAAACCATAATTTTCACATTATTTTAAAAACTGTTGTTTAAACTCATGCACCGAACCTGTTCCAAACTGGTCTAATGTATTTGCATTCATTGTCAATGACTTTTGGTTCAAGTATTTTAAAGACAATGCCAACCGATGGATTTGAAAGGGAATTTTTTTTTTTTTTTTTTGAGAATAAAGAAATGTTAGTGTCTTTTGACGAAGACAGAATTCGGGTCATGATATATCATTCTTCACTACATATAAGTAATTGACCCGGTTGCTCAAATACTATATCTCATCAATGTAAGACTTGCTCAACATCCAACTTAGAGCAAAGCACTATTTATAGGATTGAAATCTGAAAAGGCATGCCAAGGAAAGGAAACAGTGTTGGAAATGGCAAAGCATTTTCCATTTGCAATAATACTTCATGGTGCTTTTGCTCTCACAGTCCTTGTTCATTCCCAGCAGGATCAATTAGGTTTGACAATCTAAATCTTTTGAGCACCACTATATATCAATTGTTGCACACTAAACATAAAGCTAATCCTCTTGTATCTCAGGCTTCATCAGCATAGACTGTGGGATACCAGATGACTCAAGCTATAAAGATGGAATAACAGAAATAAATTACACTTCAGACTTAGCTTTCACAGAAACTGGTAAAAATGGGAATATTTCAGTCGAATACAGAACCAATTCTCTTGAACAGCAGTTTTGGACTGTCCGCAGCTTTCCTGAAGGAACCAAAAATTGTTACATATTAAGACCTTCACCAGGAAAAAACAGGAACTATTTGATCCGAGCAAGTTTCATGTATGGGAACTATGATGGCATAGGCAAAATCCCAAAATTTGATTTGTATCTTGGAGTAAACAAGTGGGACACAGTGGCAGTGACAGATGCATCAAGTACATTAACAAAGGAAATTATGCATCTATCCTTATCAGAAGACATCTATGTTTGTCTTGTGAACACGGGCAACGGGACACCTTTCGTATCAGTGTTAGAGGTAAGACCTTTGAACAACAATACTTACAGACCTAAATCAGGATCACTGGATCTCGTTGAGCGGTTTGATTGCGGTTCACAAACCAAAAGAAGTTACAGGTAAGCCAATTTTAATTTTTTATCCTTTCAGTAAGACTTAGGGTCTATTTGGGATTCGCTTATTTTGTTGAAATTGAAAACTTTTTGCTGAAAGTTATAGATAAAGGTAAAAGTTAGTTGAAATATTACATTGAGATCTATAAATAGTACAAAAAAGTGCAGTGAGACCAATGAATAGTAGCAAAAATAAGTTGAATAGTAAAATAAGTTGACAAAAATAAGTGTTATCAAACGCACACTTAGTACAATCATTTTCAAACAAGGGTAAAGTTAATGAATGTCTTAAATATATTGATTTAAAAAATACATTTAGAAATTTTTTATGCGAAAAAAAAAAGTAATTAATTTTTTTATATGTATTTTTATATTTCTTATAAAAGTAATATTATAACTTTGTTAAAATAATTTATTAACAAATATCCTAATGGTGTGTAGTTGTTAATGGGTCAAACAAATAGCCTGATATGATATTTTTTTACTTAGGTACAAAGATGATGTTTTTGACCGCATATGGCAACCCTTGAACCTAAATATATGGAAAAACATTGCTACCAATCTTACGATTGATGGCATAGGCCACCCCGATTATTACCTAGTACCGCAAGTAGTCATGAGTACTGCAGTCACAAAATTCAATATAAATGATCCCATGTTTATTACTTGGACTCCTGGCGGTGGTAACGCAGTGATCCAATATATCTACATGCACTTTGCTGAATTAGAAAACCTTCAACCGAACCAGTCTAGACAATTCAACATCTTTTTGAATGGGAATTTGTGGGAGGGATCTTTTGTTCCCAGGTACTTATCCACGAGTACAGTACACAGCAGCCCAGATGGAGAAATTGGACAACAGTTTCAGATTTGGATAAATCAAACTGAAACTTCAACCCTTCCGCCCATTCTCAACGCAGTCGAGTTCTACACATTGAAACAGTTTTTACAAGCACAAACAGACCAAGAAGATGGTATGTTCTTACCGCATAAAAATTCAGCACCACATGCTTAATTTGTATATGATCATTACTTCATTATTTGTTTCTTTAACTTCTTTCATATTTCTCATTTTACGCCTATGAAATAATTAGTTGTTGCTATCAAGAATATCAAATCCATATATCGAATAAAGAGAAACTGGCAGGGAGATCCTTGTGCTCCTAAAGATTACGTGTGGGACGGTCTTAATTGCAGCTACAATAGTTATGATTCACCCAGCATCATATCCTTGTAAGTTTATGCCTTCTAAATATATAAAGTATACATCCTAATATTTTAATTTATTCCAAATCTCAATTTGTTGATCTCACAATTAGGAACTTATCCTCAAGTGGATTGACTGGGGAGATAGCTCCTTTCATATCAAATCTCACAATGATACAGTATTTGTAAGCATTTCACGTGAACCAGATATATTCAATTTTTTGCTAATTAAAACTAGATAGCACTTTTTTTTCTTTTTTTTTTTGTTGCCATTTTTGGTGACTGATATTAATTTAACATGATAGCTTGCTTATTTCAGGGATCTATCAAACAATAGCTTAAATGGAACTATTCCCATTTTTCTGTCACAGCTACCACTTTTGCGTGTCCTGTAAGTTACTCAGGATTCAAGTTCTACTCAGTTTATTTTAGTAAGAATGTAGAAATCATAATATTCTATCTTTACAGAATCCTTCAAAATAACAGCCTCTCAGGGTCCATTCCCATGGAACTCATTGAAAGATCAACTAAGGGATTACTTTTTCTCAGGTCTGTTATTTACATAGAGGATTATCATTATTTCTGTTTTAGTAATTTTTCCCTTGACACCAAAATTTTTTCTATAAAGTAGTGCTATCATATATCCAAACTTTCGCCAAATCATTAAGAGTAGTTCTATAACTACCGTTAGTATAAGACAGAAGATCAAGAGGTTCTTGGTATTAGCTGCAGTTTAAAGTTTTACTTTCATTGTTGATACTAGTGTTGGAGGAAATCCAAATCTTGCTAGTAATGGAGGAAATCCAAATCCAAATCCTTGTGTGTCCAGTCAATGCAAAAACAAAAAGAATATTGTTGTTCCAGTAGTAGCAGCAGTTGTTGGATTTGCCATCCTCTTATCAAGTGGAATTGCTCTATTGTGGCACCTTAAAAGGAGGAAAAAAGGTAGAATAACTATTTGTATTTTATTCTTAAAGCTTGGACGTTTTTGGGTATCCCAGTTTTAAATCACTAAAATGTCAATTTTCTGTGGAAGCAAAAGGGACAAAGATAACATATGCTTCATTAAATTGACACATTTTAGCAGATACGCCAGCAAGGGAGAGGGAGGTGAACTTTGTATCCAATGAACAAGGTATGGTGTTAGAGTCTAAGAAACAGCAGTTCACATACTCGGAGGTCCAGAGCATTACCAACAATTTTGAAAGCGTTATTGGGAAAGGAGGCTTCGGAACAGTTTATCATGGCTACTTAGATGCGGCTTTCAAGTTGCTGTGAAGATGCTTTCACATTCATCAGTTCAAGGGTATAAGGAATTTCAAGCAGAGGTAGGTAACAACTATTCTTAACTGTGAGAGTGATAAATAACTTGATTTTGTTTATCAAAAAAAAAAACTTGATTTTAACGAAAGATAATCATACTGGCCTACATCTTATACGTCTAAAGAAAAATATCCTTAATGACTATATATTTATCATATTGCACTACTATATGTTATAACTTACAATGAACCAATGTAGAGTATATAAGATGTATATTTGGTGCAGTATTCATACCTTGAAAACCACAGTAACTCATGCTATTATAAAAACTATGGTTTAAATATCTATGGAAGAAGTATCTAAAGATATTATGGCATGATGGCGTCCCACTCAAACTCTAGTTTGGAAAGAAAGTCTTTAGTGCCAATTGAATGAATCGTTCCCACCAAGAAATGACTAAAAGTATATCAAAGATGAAGAAACCCGGTGAAGCACACGATGCATGCATGTGAAAGATGTGGAAAGATCTCTAATGTGTGTGAGCACAAATAGACATGTCTCCAACATGTGTATTGTTTGGAAGGAACATTTCATGAAAGCCAAATAGTAAGTCAGCTGGCATGTGGCCAGGATGAAATTGGAGTACATGCGAGACATGTGAAGGATGTCAATAGAGGTATTTGACCTCAACACTACAAATCTGAGAGGACTCTAATGTACATTTGAGAAATTTTGGTATAGATGAGATCTCGGTCAATTAGATCTTAGGTGTGAACTCTAATGTTTATAATGTAGGCTACAACGAAGGTTGTTGAGGAATAGAAATTGCGGTTTTTTGATGTAGGAAAAAATATGAGGGATAATTTGCATTCGTTTATTAATTTTTTATATTTTTAGTTAATTTTCTGAATTACAGTATTTTAGATTTTATTTGCTTGATTTTAAGTGTTTTTATGGTTTTATAGTCAAACTAGAGTCCTATTAGGGTTTTAAATAAGATCAGTTTAGGAATATTTTGACTTGCAAAATAAGCCTTAAATAGGCTTGCACTAGGTAAACAAAAATTTGAACTGATATTTTTAATGATATTTTCAAGAAAGGATTTCCTTTTCTTTTTTTCTTTGGTGGATTCAAGGAACTTCTTATGAATTTAAGGGTTCCGTTAAGCTAGAATGAGATTTGGCCTCTATTGCATGTTTGTTCTGTGTCATTTTAGTACCAAGTTGAAATAGAAAGAAAGAAAAAAGAAAACGTAGTGAAAGAAAGCTAGAGAGAGCAAAAGCAAGAGAATTGACACTGGTGGCTCTACGTTTAGTTCAGGGTGGTCATCAGACCACCCTAACCTAAACCTTTTTTTATTATATATAAATTTTAAAAATTTATGATGTTTTAATCCTTAAAAAATGTTTGTGACCACCCTAAAATTTTTTAGGCCCAACGTAATTAAATTTTGGACAAAATTTGGTAACAAACTTGGTTGTAAACTAAGGCTATAACTTTATTCAATATATTTTTTAAATTGTACGTGAATTTTGACAAATCCACCAATAGATACATTTTTTTTTTATATCCTCCATTTTTACAAAATTTTAAGAAGATCAAAGATTAATAATTATGCTATCAATCAAATCTTTAAATTTCAAGTTTTTGTAGTCTAAAATTATACATAAAAAATAAATTTATGGATCAAAAGTAAATAACATACAATTTACATGAAATTTAACATGCGTTTTAAGAACATAAAGAATAGACATGGCAAACGGGCAGATCGGGTCAGGTTCAAGTCGAGTCAATCGAGTTGCAGGTAAAAAATTGATCATTTTAAGCAGGTTAAAAAGGGGTTCGAGTCAATCGGGTTGCAGGTCGAGTTGACCCATATTTTTCATATAAATTTTTTTTATAAAGAAAACAACATGTATTTGCCATTTGGAAAGTCATGCAACAAATTATTTGATGTAAAATGCATTACTTAACATGTATTTGCCATTTGGAAAGTCATGCAACAAATTACTTGATGTAAAATGCATTACTTTGAATTCACCACTTATATCAATATTGAACTCAGTTAAATTTATTAATACTTATTCAATAATTTTAAAATTATACAAATCCCAACATTGCTAACTAAAACAAAATAACACAAAGATAAGTAAAACAAGTACACAAGCTTTATTTCTACACAATATCAACATTCCAAAATATGAAACAAAATTACAAATGACTTAGTGGATAACTCATTTGACAAAGAATAAAAACATGTAAGAAATTTACAATTTTGAAAATTAATATTATAATCTATTATCAATTGTGGTTGACACTCTATTTCAATTTGAGAATATACATTAAAGTTTGATTATTTACTTATTTATACATGGTCTCTTTTATGAATATCATATCATTGTTAAGCAACACACACTTTAGGAAATATCATAATTTATTTTGAAAAGCTGTAAATAGTTAAAAAAAAATAGGTCTAAGCATTCATAATTTATGCATATTTGATACTTTGGCTTCATTATTTTCACACTTATGAATGTTTCTCACACATGTCTACAATTTTAAATTTATGTTTCTAATTCTACTGTAACCAGATTATCTTGGCATGTACTTTGCTATTTGATATCTAAAAATCTTTACCCATTATAGAATGCTCAACCATTCATCATTTAATTCATTTGCATGCAATTATGTAAATGTCTCAATTGTTTCCTTAAAACTCACAACAAACAATTAAACTAATATTGTCTTAATTTTATTTTTATTTTTCCAAAAAAAAGTTTTAAAAAATGGTTTGGGTCATGGGTCGGGACGGGTTGACCCACAAAAAAACACTGGTCAGGTCATGGGTCAACCCGTTTTTGCTTTGGGTCAAAAAATGGGGTTCAGGTCGGGTATTTTCCGAGTCGGGTCAGAAAATTTTGACCCGTTTTGTTATGTTTAATAAAGAACATGTAATTTAATAGTTAGATTTTCAAAATTGACCATGTTAATTTATTTAATGAGAGTTGTAGCCTTAGGGTATAATTAAGTTTGTAGCCAAATTTTGCTCTTAAACTTTAATCCCCTTAACTAATATTAGGTCCTTACAAACAAAAAGAAAAATCCCAAGAAAATTTTTATCTAACTATAATTTTGATAGAGATGTAACTTGCAACATTAGTAATGAGACTATCATGCAAAAATTTCAACAAAAAAAAAAAAAAAACTGTAGAAAAAAATTGTAAGACTTTATGTATTTGTGTGAGTGTGTGTGTGTGTTTTTTTTGGGTCAATATATGAAGTTCTCTTTTAATTAAATTTTGTGTAATTTAAGTTTCTTAATGACCACCTTGGAAAATATTTCTAGAGTCGCTGTTGGGAATTGAGTAATTCGGCCTGCAGACCTATTTCCATATTAAACTTATCACAATAACCTTAAAACCACGGTAGGCCAATAAAAGTAATAATATTCAATAGTATTCTACAAAATCCTCACTTAAATATTTATAATTATATGTTAATATTTTAAAATAACATTTTTTTTTTTTTTTGGTATAAAAAGGAAAAACCTACGAACTCACTTATATTTGTATAAAAGAAATCTTATGAGAATTTTTTTTGAATTCACATTGATATAAGATGTGACCTTAATCTACAGGCCAATTTTCTTTCGAAAGTCCATCACAAAAACATAACTTCTTTTGTTGGATATTGCCATGAAAACACCAATATGGGGCTCATCTATGAGTATATGGAAAATGGAAACTTGGCAATGCATCTGTCAGGTATTGATCATACTAAGAATCTTTCACTATAAAAATATTAACTTTCTTCCAATTTGTGATTTTATTAAACTGTAATTACTTAGTTGGATCGATCCAATTTGTGTTTTGTAGTGATCTATTATTCTTTACAGATAAAAATGCGAGTTTCCTGAGTTGGGAAACTAGACTCAAAATAGCGATGGAGTCAGCACAAGGTCAGCAAGTACATATTTGCCTCTGTGTGTGTGTCTCCAATGTAATTGAACTATTGTGTCTGAAATTGAATTTTCAATTTTGAAGGATTGGCGTATTTGCACAATGGTTGCAAGCCACCCATTATCCACCGTGACATGAAGTCTACAAACATCTAATTAGATGTAAATTTTCAGGCAAAACTAACTGATTTAGGGTTGTCTAAAGTTATCCCCGATGAAGGAGGCACTCATGTCTCAACAAAAGTTGTTGGCACCCCAGGATACCTTGACCCCGAGTAAGTATTTGCTTTGCATGTTTTTGTTTTTTGTTTTTTTTTGTTTTTTTTTTTTTGATAAATCAATAGTTACAAACGGGGTGGGGGATTCGAACCTAAGATTTTTCTGTTTGAATCTCTAAGAAGCTCCAACCAATTAAGCTACAAGGATCCAAGGATCGGCAAATTACATAATTTTGACAGTCACTATTTTTTAAAAATTATTTTTTGACCTGTATTTGTCACGCAAATGAACTAGGCATACAAAAAGGATTGCACACGTATTAGGTTTTTACTTTTCAAGTATGTAAAGCCTTTCTCAAAGACTAATATTTAACCTCAAATATTATTCATCAAATCAAAATCAAAATTAAACTCAAATAATTCGTATGCCAAAAGAATCTTCAAATATTAGAGAAAAAAAAATCCAAAACTTCAATTGCTTCAAATATTACAGATAACAAGAACCCAAAACTTCAAGTGCATAAAATACATAAACGACAAAAAATCAAACATTAAAAGTCTGATCTTATTCCAAAATTCATAATTTTTTTTAATGCGACAAACTCAACGAAGGCCTCAAAACTAATTGTTATCAATACAATTTGAAAATGAAAATGGACTTGACTACTCAGAAAGTAACCAACTTCCTGACTTTGAGACAAAAGAAACTGTAAACAATTTTCCAAAGCAACGTAAAAATCATAGACTTTGCGACATCATCTCAATAAAATCAATAGTTTCAATGAAACAATAAATAGCAATTTTTTACTATATTAAAATTCATACATATACTAAGATCATGTACTAGCAATCTATACGGCAATGGCCACACTCTATATTCGTAACTAGGCTCAAAATACTGAGTCATCACGTTATAAGTCCCAGAATGAACTAGATTCTAAACCAATGTGTACCTCTATTGGCAATTTCCAGTCCACTGCATTATCAGATTGTATAGTTGATTCTAAAACATATTCAATATTACATTCGGAATGTCAAAGCTCAATAAAAGCTTTTTCAACTTTTCGCAATCTCTTAAGATGCTTGATCCTATTTTGAAAAAGTAGAAAATTCTGAATAAGCCAACTTAATAAAAAAATTATTTGGAAAATATTTTAGTATGGAATAAATTGCAATTACGTAATTAAAATTAAGAAATTGAAATTATTAAATTAAATTTTCCAAGAAATACTAATAATTTTCATAAATAAAATATTTATTTCTGTCATTTTTATACTAATTACGGAAAAGTTCACATATCTTATACTGTGCATACTCAAATAGTTCTATGAAACTTTTGTTGAATTCTCCAAACTTAACCTAAAATCAATCATATATCAACACAATTACTCAAAGTCCCCAGAATACTATACAGTATACATGGTTATTATAAGAAATTTTCGCTGATATACGACCATTCTTGAAGTTTTTCAAAAACCCATTGTTATATATAAAAGTCCTTAATTTCTTTTCTTTTCTTTTCTTGTTCCTTTGATCCAAGTATTATAGTTTGACCAAAGTAACTAGAGAAGTTGGAATTGTCAAACACACATTTTGATTAGAGATACTAATATAGTAATATTTTTATGTTTACCTAACTCGAATCACAAAACTAACCATAAAACTTGGAATAGTAGATCATTTAATAACCTGGTTCTCATTTTGCTTGGGTATAGATTACGTTACATCTTTGGCTTACAGGTACTATGCAACAAACCGGTTGAACGAGAAGAGTGATGTTTTTAGCTTCGGGGTTGTTCTATTGGAAATAATCACAGGGCAACCTGCAATTACTAAAACTCCTGAGAAAGCTCATATAATTAAATGGGTTAATTCCATGGTTGAAAGAGGGGATGTTAAGAATATTATGGATCCGAGGTTAGAACGAGACCTTGACTTTAATTCTATTTGGAAAGCAATTGAAGTGGCAATGAGTTGTGTATCTTTCACTTCCACCAAAAGGCCAACCATGACTTATGTAGTGATGGAATTAAAGCAATGTTTGGCAATGGAGTTGGCTCGGAAGCATGAGGGTTTTGAGATAGATTTAGACCAAATTAGTGGAATGAACTTTGTGCATTCTGGACAAACTCCCTTGGCAAGGTAGTAATCAGAAAATACACAAAATCTCACATGGAATATTTCCAGATCTGATATACACTCTTGCAAAATAAAAAAAAGTGTATGCAATATGTGCATAAAAACCATTGGCCTTCTATCAAATTGCCACCTTTGTGTGGTTTGTATTCAGGGCTGGATCTTCGATTTACTATGAACAAATAAATAAAATAGTTGTTGTGTTGGTGGAGCCGATAGTGACAATCATGGTCTGAAGTTGAGAAACAAAATAGAATAGTAGCAGTATTAATTACAACTATTTGCTGCTCCCTGCCATCTTTTGCAAATTGTAAGTACGTAGTAGCACCAGCTAGCATACACAATTTATCATACTAACACAAATTGTCAAACAAAATGATATTTAATAAGTAAGACATCAAATAGAACTACATTTGATGTCTTATAAATAAAAAATGTGGTTCTATTTTAAATCAGGAAGAGAGGCAATATATATACATATATAAAAAATATATTTTTAATATATATTAAATATAAGTGGTAGAGGGAGATGCTGGTGCCTATGTGGAAGCTGATGTGTTTGAAATTGCTCACATGGCATTGTAATAATTATGTGGTAGCATGGCCTAACATGCGATCAGATCAAGATTCGGTGCATGGAGCACGTGGAAACACATGCACATGGCTTTGTATCGCTAGCGCATGAAAGTGTACGTCTGGAATTTGATGGAAGCATCTCTTAAGGGTCGATCCGTTTGTTTTGGGTGTAAATGGTTTTATAAAATTATTTTCCGTAAAATAGGCTGTTTGGTTGGTTTTGAAAATAGAATTTTTCGGAAATCATTTTCATTTGACCGTAAAAAAGAAGCTTTGACCACTGAAATTCATTTCCGTTCCTATTTTCACTTCAAATGGTTTCCAGAGAGAGAGAGAGAGAGAGAGAGAGAGAGAGAGAGAGAGAGAGAGAGAGAGAGAGAGAACACACTCACGCCTTCGACGTCGCCGGCGAACCCCGAGCTCCAGTCCGACGATCGCACCGATCTCGTCAATCGCAGCACCGCGCCGCTCGATCTCGCCGCTCGATCTTGCCTCCACTCGATCTTGCCTTCGATCTCGCCTCCGCTCGATCTCGCCTCCGCGCAATCTTGCCTCCATGCGATCTCGCCTTCGACCCAGAGCCTTCGACCCACCGATCTTCGACCCACCGATCTCTCTCTCTGTGTGATTTTTGATTTCTGTGTGATTTTGATTTTTGTTGTTGTTGTGGTGGTGTGGTAGTGGTGTTTTGGTGGTTGTGGCTTTTGATTGCCGGAGTTTGCTGCCGTGGGTTGAATTGGAGTTTCGGTGGTGTGTGGTGTTGGGATTTGGCTGTGATTTTGAAATTTTTTGTAATAAAATTTGTTTGGATACCGAGAAAATAGCCGAGAAAATGTAAAAAATTTGTAGGAAAATAGCATTTTCAGAATAGAACCAAATACATGAAAATATTTTCTACAACAATTTTCATAATGCAACCAAACACTTGAAAATATTTTCCTTTCCCGAAAATAGCATTTCCGGAAAATATTTTATGGGAACCAAACACAGCCTAAAATTCAATAAGTGAGAGATATATCTTTAAAAAATAACTGCACTATTGACAAATGAAAAATATGTGTTAGTTGGTAGTAATTTTAATATACATATCTCTTATTTATTAGATTTTGATATAGATGATGTAGTTTCATTTGATAAAAAATACTTATTCTAACTTATAGAGATAGTAAGTTCTGTTGTAAAAAACACAACTTTTTCTAAATGAAATTTGAAAAATAAATTTAATAAAAAAAATTAACACAACTTTAATATGACAAACGATAAAAAAAATCCTGAGTCAAATCTAAATGGGGAGCTCCAAAATTTTGAAACTTGGCGAGAAATTTGAAATGGAGAAGAGAGTGGTATTTGTCACTGTTGTGTAAATTAGAAGAGAAAGTTAACAAATTCCCTAAGGGTATCAGTTTTGGAATTATTTTAAAATTTTATTATATGTAAAAAGATAAAAATAATTGATGTTTTTGACAGGTTTTAATATTTCTCATAGAATAGTATCAATTTTTTTTTTTTTTTAAATTGTTGATTAAGAAAATTTGGGGGCACCCATTTACCTGATTGAAACTAAAATTCGTTCCTCTAATTATGCAACCCAAGTTTCAATTTTCTAATATAGAACTCCACCACAAGGTCCACAACCAATGATGGTGTCAACTTGAAAATATAGGGGCAATGTTCAGGCAACAAGGGTCGTTCATAATTCCCTCAACTCTATAGGATCTTTTTGGAATTCTTCTTTCTCATCGTGAAGCTCACTGTCAACTAAAAGACCTTGTGTTAACTGATTTGGAGGCATGGCTCCTCTTTCAACAATTGGACAAACGTGGGTGACACTGACAGTGCGGGTTTGTGGGTCATGGCCATATGGGTGGGTGTCACTAATATAATTCAAGTGATATAAACAAAAATAGATTAAAACATATATATTTAATTGCTACACCATAATTACAAGATATAAAAATGACAAAGTTTAGCTATAATATTGATTATAGCTTAAAGTTATAATCTCACTCAATAAAATAAACATTACTACATATTTTGAAAATCTAACCGTTGAATTGCATGTTTTTTATGCTCTTAATATACATGTCAAATTTTGTGTCAATCGAATATTATTTATTATATGATCAATAACCTTATATTTTATGCATAATTTTAAACTACAAAAACTTGCAATTTGAAAAATTTATTGATGACATAGCTATTGATATTTAATTTTCTAGAAATTTTGCAAGTATGAAGAATATAAGAAGAAGATGTCATCCAATGGTGGATATGTCAAAATTTATTGATAACATAGCTATTGATATTTAATTTTATTTTCAGAATCCCTTAAACTCAGGCATAATCTAACAAAATTGGAAGCAAAAACATTTAATTAGGAAACTTAATTTCGTTCTTGAGCATTCAATTGAATGTATGAAATGTCAGAATACTAAAAACCCCTAATTTAGCATAGAACCCTAACCCTAAAATTCCATTTATTTAATAAATCGTTTCAAAAATAATAATCATGTCAACTAGATAACTGAGGTACCACATTATGAATGATGGCGTGACATCAAAGATATCCCTTGATCCTGCCCTAACAATTAGAAAACAAAACGCTGACTTTGGAGTTTGGACCACTTTGAGTCTGTGATTGCTGAAATTTTCATGTCATTGCCATACTTCATTTGAAGTACGTCATCATCAGGTTGCTATTCCATCTTCCGTTCTGTTTGTTTCAGCATTAACGTTTTCTAGAAAATTGTTCATTTTCCAAAGAGCATTTTCTAAAAAACTGTCTCATTTTCCAATGTTTGGTAACGACCTTGAAAATGAGTTTGAGAATGTTTTATAGTGTTTGATATGCAATTTTTTTAAAATATTTTTTTGTATAATTTAAAACATATGTATTATGTAAACCAACTAATGTAATCATTATAAATAAGAAAACAAAAATGAATTTGGTTTTCATACTAAAATTTTGACAATAGATATAGTTAAAATTAATTAGTTGTCAAATTTTCATGATCTCTACTACTCATCTTACTCATATATATGGACAGTAATGTACGTACGTATGTACGTACACACACACACACACACACACACACACATATATATATATCAACCATTTGCCTATATATATATATATTTATATATATATATATTTGATAGGGGAATACATTTTCAATAAGTATAAATAAAAATAACTTTTAGTTGTCTACTCTTTTTGTTGGTATACTAATTGTTTACTATAGTCAACTACAAGTCTTCAATATTACTCTAAATTATGTATTTACATAATGTATCTGCATAATATATCATCACTACATAGTATCAGCATAAAGTTTCTGCCAACAAAAAAAGTATCTGCCAACAAATGCAATTCCCCTAAACAATTATCATTCATTATATAACAATATTATTAGTCCATGGTAAAGATTGTCCCATGTAAAAGCAATTTAGAGCAATATAGGTACTATGTTTAAAATTTTCATCTTTTACTTCATTCATTCTTTCTTCTTCTTCTTCTTCTTCTTTTATTTATTTATTTATTTTTTTTTGCACTTTATGTACAAAAAAGAAGTAACTTCTGCTTGGAATCCATCAAACCGAAATTTTCTTAGAGAAAAAAGAAAATCAAGCTTGAAATTCAAAGCAAAGAATTGGGATTTTGGTAGAAAGGAATGAAATAATTACCACTACAAATTTGTTCTCTTTCGCAAGTCGAAGCTATTGACTGATCAGTGAAGGAAAAAAAATCTAATCAAAGAATTGTGTTACAGAGGGGAAGAGAAACATCGAGAAAAGAGACAAGAGAGACAGTTAGAGAGAGAGATCTATGGGAAGAGGAGAGACTAGAGTTAGTGACAGTGAGGGTGTGAAGAGAGAAAAAGTAAAGGGAAGAGAGAAAAAGTGAGAAAACTTATCATGAGAGAGAGAAAGCACCAAAAAATTATGTTTCCCACGGCTACAGACGAAAATAATATTTATAAGAGATGCAACACGTGAGAGAGAGATTGTTTTCCAAAAAAGTTTTTTGGAAAACAACCTATAGAAAATAAGCCTTATTTTTATTAGGGTTTTTCGTTGACCAAAGATAGTTTTCCATTGACTAGTTTTTTTTTTTTTTTTTTTTTTTTTTTTTGTGCTACTAAACACTGAAAAATGTGAAAAATTATCTTTACAGAAGATTTTCCAGCGAAACAAATAGAATGTTCTTCTCAAAAAAAAAAAAAGAAAAAAAAAAGTTGCTATTCCATCAATTAGAACTAAATAAGTCTCTAATAATATAGGACTAGTTGAATATATCAAACTTTTTATTTCATTTTTCTTTATATATTCAAGAGGCTCGTTATTGCGTGTTGATATTGTGGAAAAATTTTATTCCCTATATTAGCCAAATGGAAGTACAATTTTCTTATTCATTTTACTTTTTAAATATTTATTCTGCAATATGTTTCCATAGACAAAGCTTGGAATAGTTTGACAAAAGGTTAGGACACCACTTCTTTATATATATATATATATAAATATATATATATTTATACTAACGGACTTATAATTATGACATTAAATAATATATGTAGTTATATACAATGACTTAACCATCGACTTCGAGGATGACAGTCTCTGAAAACAAAGTCTACAACTTTTCTTACTCTGCCGCCTATGCTTTCAAACAGCTCCTAGCATTTGTTTGGCTGTCAACACCATGGACTAGATTCTAAAAAATTTGCCTTCACTGTTAAGGACTTTTAGTTCAACTATTTTAGAGACAATGCCAACAAATGGATTTGAAAGGATTTTTTTTTTTTTTTTTTTTTTTTTTTTTTTGAGGATATAGAAATGTTAGTGTGTCTTTTGACAAAGACAGAATTTGTGTCAGCGGAATATCATTCTTCGATGCAGAAGTAATTGAACTGGTTTCTCAAATACTTTAATCTCATCGATGTAAGACTTTCTCAACATATAACTTGGAGCAAAGCACTATTTATAGGATTGAAATCTGAGAAGGCACGCCAAGGATTGTAAACAGTGTTGGAAATGGCAAAGCAATTTCTATTTGCAATAATACTTCATGGTGCTTTTACTCTCACAGTCCTTGTTCATTCCCAGGATCAATTAGGTTTGAAAATCTAATTCTTTTGAGCACCATTATATATCAATTGTATCACTCTAACCATAAAGTTAATCCCTTTCTATTTCAGGCTTCATCAGCATCGACTGTGGGATACCAGAAAGCGCAAGCTATAAAGATGGAGTAACAGAAATCAATTACACATCAGACTCAACCTTCACAGACACAGGTGTAAATGGGAATATTGCACCCTGATACAGGACCAATAATATTCATCAACAGTTTTGGAATGTTCGCAGTTTTCCTGAAGGAACCAAAAAATGTTACATTGTAAGACCTCAGGGCCGGCTCAATAGGTGATGCAATTGATGCAATCGCGTAAGGCCCCCAAATAAAAAAAGGCCTCCACTTGTAAAAAAAATTATATATATAACATATTTATCTATATATTTTAATTAAAAAAAATTTAAGCACTTTTATTAGTCAATAAAATGCATTAAAAAGGCCTCATTGCATCCTAAGTGTTCCCTTGACATATTGGAGAATCCGAAGAACGACACCATAGTGGACAGAACGAGGGGCATTCATGAACTTACTAACCATACCCACGGCATGTAAAATATCCGGACGAGTAGCAGTGAGATAGATCAGACTACCAACCAACTAACGATAGCGAGTAGCATCGGATATAGGTTCACCATCCAAGGGTGTGAGCTTTGCATTATATTCCCAGGGAGTGGAAACAGTCTTGTTGTCAGTGATACTGGCTTTGGAGAGAAGATCAGAAGCATATTTTGCTTGGGAAAGATAGTATCCATCAGAGGATGAGGTAACCTTAAGTCCAAGAAAATAGCTGAGAGTGCCCAGATCTTTCATCTCAAAATGCTGACTAAGGAAGTGCTAAAGAGAGCAGATACCTGTAGAATCTTCTCCAGTAATAATCATATCATCAACATAAAGAAGAATAAGAGTGATACTAGCAGAGGATCTTCGGACAAAGAGAGCAGTGTCATGAGGACTCGAAGTGAAACCCTGCTGAGCAACAACTGAGATAAACTTTTCAAACCAAGCTCAAGGAGCCTGCTTGAGGCCATAAAGAGCACGACGAAGGCGACAAACTTGACGGCCTGAGTGTGGATAGCCAGGGGGTGGTTACATGTACACTTCTTCTTGGAGGTCTCCATTGAGGAAAGCATTCTTCACATCCATTTGATAAAGAGGCCAACGGCGAACAACGGCCACAGCAATGAGACATCTGATAGATGTAAGGCGAGCAACAGGAGCAAATGTTTCCTCATAGTCAATGCCATACTCCTGAGTAAAGCCCTTGGCAACTAGGCGAGCCTTGTATCGTTCAATAGATCCATCAGCCTTGGTCTAGATCTTGTAAAGCCACCTACAACCTACTATAGACTGACCAAGAGGCAAATCAACCATATCCCAACTGTGATTCTTATGAAGGGCATCTAGTTCTTCGTTTATAGCTTACTGCCAATGAGGGTCAGTATGGGCCTCACGATAGGTGTGAGGTTCATAGAGGGTGACAAGAGCAAAAGAGCAGTGATAATCAGTGAGATAAGGGGGAGGAATGCTTACCCGAGTGGAATGACAAAATTCAGGACCAACAGGAGACTCAGGAGAGGGTGGTGCCACAGGATCCAAGACAGGCGGGTCATATGCCGGGGACAGAACCGGAGATGAGTCGTCTGGAGAGGCAACCGATGTCAAAGAATCCTCCACAAGTTCAGGATAGAAAGGGAGGAAAAGACTAGTAAATATGGGAGACTCTGAGGAAGAAGACGTAGGAAACTGCTGAATACTCGTGAAATGACGATGTTCCCAAAACTCAACATGAAGAGAGATACAAAGTTGATGAGAAATGGGATCAAAACAGCGAAACTTCTTTTGAGATATACCATATCTAATGAAACAACAGAGACGAGCACGAGGCTGGAGCTTTGTTCGTTCATGAGGAGGAAGAGAGACAAAACAAGCACAACCAAAAACTCGAAGAGAGGAGTAGTCAGGGGTGTGGCCATAGAGAAGCTCGAATGGTAATTTGTTGCGTGTAGTTGGTGAAAGAATACGATTAATGGTGTACACAGCAGTGAGTGTGGCCTCACCCTAAAAGCGCTCAGAAAGAGAGGCAAAAATGAGAAGGGTGCGGACAACATCAAGAATGTGACGATATTTTCATTTTGCACGACCATTTTGTTGAGAGGTGTAAGGACAAGACCGTTGAGTAAGGGTCCTATGACTGTCTAAAACAGATAGGAAAGATTTATCATTATATTCTTGAGCATTATCTGATAGAAAGACTTTGACGGTGTGATTGAACTGTGTTTCAATCATTTTATGAAATGTTTGGTAAATAGAAACAAGTTCAGACCTATGGTAAAGCAGATAAATCCAAGTATATCGAGAAAAATCATCCACAAATATGACAAAATATCTAGAACCCCCCTCAGTGGGAACAGGTGCAGGACCCCAAATATTAGAATGTATAAGATCAAAAGGTGCATAAGAAAAGGAGTCACTATTATTAAAGGGCAATTTTGTTTGTTTGCCAAAATGACAAGAAGTACAATCAAATTTTTGAAACTGAACTAAACCTAAATGACCTTGAGAAGCTAACAACTGAAGACGAGATAAGGATGGATGACCAAGACGAGCATCCCATAGATCAGGTGAGGGGGTGGCAGTGGTAGTAGCTGCAGAAACAACTTGTGAAGGAATCTTCAAGTTATGAACCTCAAACATGCGACCAACCTTACGGCCTGTCCCAAGCACTTGACCCGTCCGGGGATCCTGCACATCCACACCATGATTAGTAAATAGAAGATCTATGCCTAATTCACAAAGTTGACCAACAAAAAGAAAATTGAGGGATAACTTTGGGATATGAAAAGTGTCACTAAGGGATAAACAAGGAGAAGAGATTGTTTCTTTATGACTAACAGGCATAGGAGTTCCATCAGCAGTGTAAATGGTGATGGAGGTGTTCTAAGGATGCCTTATCAGAAAATTGGGATTCATTAGTAGTCATATGGTTACAACATGCAGTATCAAAAAACCAAGGTTGTTTACTTGAGGTGACAGAAAGGGCAGTGGAAGTTCGAGATAAAACCTGTTGAATTACTGCCTCAATATCAGCCATAATAAGTGAGGAAGCCAAAGATGAACCTGTAGGAATCGATGGATCTGAAGGACATATAGCAGCTGCTTGAGGAAGAGAAGTTTTATTCTGCTCTTGCATAAATTTTTGCAGTTTGCGACGAACTGAGATGTCATGGCCTTTGGCACGGCAAAATTCGCAGCGAGTACCTTTGGAAGACTGAGAGGTGGGACGCCCAGAGTTTATTCGTGGAGGAGCAATGAATGTAGCAATGGGAGGCTGTGGAGATGGTGTAGCCAATACATGATCAGATGATGACATGTGATGAGTAGGCCGACGGTTCTCCTCAGAAATGAGCTCCTTGACTGTAGCATCAAGAGAAGGAGTAGGAGATCGGCTAGCAGAGAGGCCCTAGTAGGCTCAAGATCCTCACGTAAACCCATCATGAAGTGCATAAATTTATGGCGATCCCGATATTTGACAAAGAGCTCAATGTCCTTAGAACACGCTAGTGGAGGATCTGCAGCAGAGAGTTGTTCCCACATAGTAGAAGTCTGAGAATAAAAATTAGAAATAGACTGACCTGTCTCTTGGCGCATTGATAAAACTTTGATTCAATGTGGAACTCCAAGCTTGAATCATTAGTGCAATTATAGCGATCGGCCAAAAATTTCCAAGCAGTCTCAAGACGAGGAAGAAGATAATGAATGGAGGGAATAGAGGTATTGATAAACCAAGACAAGATCTTACTCTGAATACTCTCCCATTCCTCTAGGTGTTCTTCATAATCATCCGCTGTAACAGCAATCTTGGAGGCATCTTCTGCAGCTGTGGCTTTGGACTGAGGTTTTGGTACTGGCTTAGGAATTGAACCAGTCACATATCTCCATAGTTTTGAGAAAGGCAGTCATACTCTGAGACCATGCATGATAGCTAGTAGGACCATCCAACATAATGGTGATAGGACGTACGATATCTCGTTCGTTTTGTTGAGCCATAATGAAGAAAATGACCAAAAAGTGCAATTTAGAGACCTCAAATGAAGAAACGGATCTCAAAATCAGAATCTACGCGAAAAACTGAGCAAGATAGGCCTTGTTCAAAAATTTTGAATTTGGTCAAAAAATCAACGCAAAAGTCAACGATCAACAGTGCTGGTCAATGGTTAGAAGTCAACAGTACTGTTTGCTGACGTCACTGGATTACGTGTGCTACTGACGTGCTAGGGCTGATGTGGCAATTAGAGGGGCTGAGCGCGTGTCGCGACTGGAGGGGCATGGCGGAGGCTTGTCAGGCGCATGAGGATCACGGCGGCGTGTGAGGCGCGTTTTCAACAGGCAGAAACTTGGGGAGGCATGTGAGGGCACGTGTGAGCTCCGTTGGGACTGTTTCTGGCTGGGTTTTGATTGGAGAAGTCTAATCTATCACGTCGTGACTATGGTTCGACGATTTGACTGATGAATAGACTAGATTCGAGAGATAGTGGTTGGGTGTGACGGTGGTGACTCGCCTCTAACGGTGGCTACTGGTGAAGGCGAGGGCAGCGGAAGAATGCCGGAAAATACCACTAGGTCAGAGCAATGGCTCTGATACCATGTTAACAATATAAAGTGAGAGAGAAAGACTGATTAGTCTTTATATTATATGTAAATAATAATGTACAATAGAGAGCCTTATATAAGTTAGGTATGTGTGCAGTACAAGTAATATGAGTAAACTACAAGTACAGTATACTGGGCTAAGCCCAATGGGCTAATCTAGTCTAAGCTATACACTAACATTCATGACTGATATTTAACATGATAGTTTGTTTATTTCAGGGATCTATCAAACAATAACTTATATGGAACTGTTCCCATTTTTCTGTCACAGCTACAACTCTTGCGAGTTCTGTAAGTTACTCAGAATTCAACCCACACTGTGAGTTTCTTTTAGTAAGAATATAGAGATCATACTTACTCTCTCTTCACAGAAACCTACAAAATAACAACCTCTCAAGGTCCATTCCCATGGAACTCATTGAAAGATCAAATAAGGGATCACTTTTGCTCAGGTCTGCTATTTACTCTGAAAATTATCATTGTTTCTGTTTTCCTCATTTTTCCCTTATTTCCATTTTTTTTTTCTTGAAAGTTGTACTATCATATATGTCTAAACTTTAGCACCATCATTTAGAGTTCCATATAGCTACTGTTTGTATAAGATAATAGATTAAGAGGCATCAGCTGCAGTTTCAAGTTTTACATACATTGTTGATGCTAGTGTTGGAGGAAATCCAAATCTTGCTAGTATTGGAGGATATCCAAATCCTTGTGTGTTGAGTCCATGCAAAAAGAGAAAGAATATTGTGGTTTCAGTAGCAGCAGCAGGGGTTGGATTTTTCATCCTCTTATTATGTGGGCTTGCTCTCTTGTGGCAACTTAAAAGGACGAAAAAAGGTAGATTTTTTTCAAAAAGATTTAACGGTTTAGATTTTACAAGGATATCATATGCTTCAAATTGTCATGATCTTAGTAGATGTGCCTGCAGGGGAGGTGAACATTGTATCCAATGAACAAGGTAGGGTGTTAAGAGTCTAAAAAACAGTAGTTCACATACTCAGAGGCCCTTAGCATTACCAACAATTTTGCAAGCGTTATCGGGAAAGGAGGCTTTGGAACAGTTTATCATGACTACTTAGATGGCTTTCAAGTTGCTGTGAAGATACTTTCACCATCATCGGTTCAAGGGTATAAGGAATTTCAGGCAGAGGTAAGTAACAGCTATTCTTAACCGTGTGTGAGAGTGACAAATAAGTTGATTTTGATGAAAGATAATCACGATAGCCCTATGTCCTAGGCTGGTATTAATCACCTTTAGAGAGAGAGGGAAAGCAAGAGAATTACTGTGAATGCAAATGAGAATATATTTGGCATAGTATTTTAACCTTAAAACCACAGTAGCTCATGCTATTATAAGACTATGGTAGCCCATAGTATTCTATAAAATTAAGATCATATATGGTAATATTCTATGAGTTTGGCTTACTTTCAGTACTCTTTTAACTGGAATTTCATTTTTTTTAATGAGAAACTGTCACACCACCCATTAACTAAATAAAATATGTAGATTAAAACCCACTATCACTTGTCATTGTGTATTTAAAACAAAAGAAAACCTCCAGTTAAAAAAGTACTAGAAGTAAGCCAAACTCATATTCTATAATAGTCTTCAATGTCAATTGAATGAATTGAGGCCAACCAAGAAACGCCTAGAAAATATTTTCAAGTGGGAAAAACCCATGAAAGTGAGATATATGGAAAGACTTTACAGTAAGAGCACAAAAAGATATCTCCAACATGTGTATTTTATGGAGCAAGTACCTTTGTGAATGTCAGATAACAAACCAGGAATGTCGCTAAGAAGAAATTGGCGCATGAGCTAGCTCTAAGCACATATGAGACACGTGAAAGGTGTCTTTAGAATATAAAGCAGAGCGAGCAACCATAGGGCAATATATGATTAGGATTGAAACGGTCCATTAGAGCGTTTTCAACCAGGAAAAAAAATAAATAAATCTTGACAACATAGTTATTTAATAAATTATCTTAATTATCACAACTCATATTTAGATTTAAAAGATAAAGATACAGAAAAATAATAGTTTTGTTAAATTTTACTGTATGTGTATTACAAGGACTACCAACACCGCAATTAAATTAAGGTTTCACAAGTAATGGCACTAGAAAACATAAAATATATAAAAGAGTATCGAAAAATTGCAGCCAAATCTTTACTATAAAATCTTATTACATCTCTTAAAAAAAATACCTGTTTATCATCTTTTCACATTTTGATCTGGACAAGATAGATAGATAGGGACACAACACCGCAATTCAATTAATTTTTTTTTCTTATTAAGTTTTAAGTCTAGAAAATTACCAAACTATCTCATTTTAGAAAATGGTATTGCAATGAACTTGTAAAAGTAATTTTGTTCAAAATTTCAAACTAGTTGTGCGAAAATGTCCCATATTGGTTTCACTTTTTGAAAAGAAAAACAACGATGGGTTTGGTTGGATTTTACATGTTCAATTGCATAAATGGTCCAATTAACCAAGTAAACAGACTTAAGTACTTGTTCACCGAGTTACCAGTCCACCTGACTAAGTCGGGTTTAATAACTATGTTTGGATGCAAATCCAAGGAGTTTAGGTATAGATGGGATTACGATAAATTAGATCTCGAGGGTGAACTCTAAAATTATAAATAGAAGCCACAACAATGGTAGATGTGGAATAGAAATTGTGACTCAAACACCATGTTGAAATAGAAAGAAAGAAATAAAAAAATAATATAGGGAAAGAATTCTAGAGAGAGCATAAGCAAGATAATTGGCATAATTCAACATGATGTCCTACGTTCACAACAAAAAGTTTTTAATAGTTACATCTTTATTATACTGTATGCTACAAACAATCATATTAGAATCGGTATGGTAACCCTAAAGATACATCCCGTTTATGGTATTACAAAACTGTGATAACTAAAAGAATTCTACAACGTAATGGTTTAATAATATATGATTATATATTAATATATTCTCACTAACAAATTTTTCTATAAAAAAGCTTAAAAATCACTTCTGCTTATTTGTATAAAGAATTCTATATAGGACATCTTTTGAGTTCACGTGATATATATGAACTAAGATGTGACCTTAATCTACAGGCCAAATTTCTTACGAGAGTTCACCACAAAAACTTAACTTCTTTTGTTGGATGTTGCCATGAAAACACCAATATGGGGCTCATCTATGAGTATATGGAAAATGGAAAATGGAAACTTGGCACTGCATCTATCAGGTATTGATCATACTAAAAATCTTTGACCATAAAAATATTAATTTTCTTTCTAGTTGTGAGTTCGTTAAACTTTAATAATTTAGTTGGATCTAATTTTCTTGACAATAATCATCATGATTCAACGACTTTCTTCCAAAAGTCATGGCCGAATGATTCATTTTGTAGATGCAGATAAAAATGCAAGTTTCTTGAGTTGGGAAACTAGACTCAAAATAGCACTGGACTCAGCACAGGGTCAGCAAATACAAACTCTCTCTCTCTCTCTCTCTCTCTCTCTCTCTCTCTCTCTCATGTTTGAAGTTGAAATTTCAAATGTGAAGGATTAGAGTATTTGCACAATGGTTGCAAGCCACCAATTATACATCAAGACGTTAAGTCTACAGAGATCTTATTGGATGAAAATTTCCAAGCTAAACCAGCCGATTTAGGGTTGTCTAGATTTATCCCCAACGAAGGTGGCACTCATGTATCAACAAAAGTTGTTGGCACCCCAGGGTACCTTGACCCAGAGTAAGTATTTTCATTGCTTAATTTTGATGAGGTCGCTAAAATTATTTGTTATTTATTTATTTATTTATCATTTGATATGTTTTTGTCACGCCTTGAACACAATGAATGAGAGTACGCACGAGAAACTTTCTGCACAATTAATAAGTTTTCATCTTACAAGTAATTAAAACATTTCTAAAGAGTACAACCGTACACCCTTAGTACAGTGGTCATTCTACAAATATAAGTGCTTATAGGGTTTGGGAGATAAGGGCCGGAGTTCAAGTTTTCAGAAAAGAACTTCACACATATATACACTTAGATTATGCTAGAGTAAAATTTATATCTTATATTAAAAAAAAAAAAAAAAATCTAAAGAGTAATATTTAACCTCAAATAAATATTTAATCATGTAGAATCCAAACCTAAGCTCAAAGAATTCATATGCCAAAAGAATCTATAAATATTTGGAAAAAGAAACATCCAAAACCTCAAGTTCATAAAATATATGAGAATTCTCAAAGCCTCCAGAATACTATACGTGGTTATTCTGAGATATTTTCAGTGATATACAGCCTTTCTTGAAGTTCCTCAAAACACCCATTCTTATTTAAAGCCTTAGTTCCCTTCCTTTTTCCTTTTCCTTTTATCCAAGTATTATATTTTTTAACAAGATACTGACAATTTGACCAAAGTAATTAAATTAACTAGAGAAGATGGAACGATGAAACACACATTTTGGTTAGAGATACTAATATTTTTAAGGTTACCTATTGGCATAGAACTTAAATCACAAAAGTAGCCATAAAACATGGAATTAGATGATTTATTTACCTGGTTCCCTTTTTTCTTGGTATAGATTAAGCTACATCTTTGGCTTACAGGTACTATGCAACAAACTGGTTGAATGAGAAGAGCTATGTTTTTAGCTTTGGTGTTGATCTATTGGAAATAATCACAGGCCGACTTGCAATAACTAAAAATCCTGAGAAAATTCATGTAATTCAATGGGTTAATTCCATGCTTGAAAGAGGGGATGTTAGGAATATTGTGGATCCGAGGTTAGAAGGAGACATTGACATTAATTCTGTTTGGAAAGCAATAGAAGTGGCAATGGCTTGTGTATCTCCCACTTCCATCCAAAGGCCAACCATGACTTATGTAGCTATGGAATTAAAGCAATGTTTGGTAATGGAATTGACTCGGAAGCATAAGGGTTTTGAGATCGATTCAGACCAAATTACTGGAATGAACTATGTGCATACTGGACAAACTCCCTTGGCAAGGTAGTAACTATAGCAAATATACGGAATCCCACTTGGACCTTTTCTTAAAATGTGTCTGCAATATGTGCATAAAAATAAAAGGCAGTAGCACCAATGGCATGTTATCACGTTGCCCCTCTTTGTGTGGTTTGTATTCAAGTTTGGATCCCTTCAATTTACGCTTAGAAAAGAAATAAAAGGCAGTTGTTGTCACGCCCCAAACCCAAAAGGGTCCAAAGCATGAAAAACCGAGCCTTCAAGAGGACCTGTATGGGATATATTTTTTTTTTTTCTTCCACTAACGAAGGAAATAAATATATTGATCTCTCCACAGTACAAGTCAGAGCTCTATGACACATTTACAAGCAATACAAACTACAAATCATGTGTCTCCAAATACACTTAACAATCCAACGATCCAAATAAAATAAACACAAAGTCACAATCCTCTCTAAGATATGCAACCTCAACAGAAAATCTAGGCCTACCAGACCCAAGGCTAACAACCTCAAGTATCCAACCTCCAATAGAATTAATTTTGATCTCGTTGAACTTTGCAAGATTGAGCCATCAATCATTTATGATCCTAGTCTCCCAATTTAATATAGCACTCCAATCACCTCCAATAAATTAAGCTCCATGGCCGAAGTATAGCTAATTTATCTGAAAAACTGTTGGAGATTGGGATGAGCTAAAGCCCAGTAAGTAGCATAATTAATGGGGTAGAGGAAATGCAAGTTTCATGATAATGAGCATTTTACAAAACATGCTATGATTTGGAAATTTTCATTTAATTTATGCAAAATCAATTTCATTAACAACATGACAAGAATGATAAGAATAATATAGCACCAAGCTTTCCAAAATAACTATGAAACTATATTTTATTCACTGTCAGCCATAAAAATATCCAATACCATTTCATAAACTAGAAACCTCACCCAAGGTGCCACAAAGACGGAAATGTCACTAAGACATCATATCGCCACAGACAGGTCGGAACCCAAACACACTAGCATGATATGTACATCTTTTGGCATGTGGTCTATTGGCGCTGCCTAGCCTCACCCACACCCTCAAGGATTTACCTATCCCCCCCCCCCCCCATGGACAGCAGGGGATAACGCGCCTTGTAGTACCTCTTTTGCATGTGGTCTCTTGACCCTGCCTAACCTCACCCACACACTCAAGGATTTACCTCTTCCCCTATGAGCAGCAGGGAATGACGCGTCACACAGTACCCCTTTTGCATGTGGTATTTTGGCCCTGTGGGCAGCAGCCTCACCCACACACTCAAGGATTTACCCGTGTCATGCAAAGCGAGAGCCTCCAACCTGGCTTATCGTCATGAAGACAGGGTAATCACACGTCACAAAGACAGGGTAATCACACGTCACAAAGACAGGGTAATCACCAACATCTTAGCACAAGGGCAAACCCACATCAAAAGCTCACACGTTAAATGTATTCAAATACATAGTTTACTTCCAAGTAGTTTCATAAGATATTTCAATTACCAAATATCCACAATATTCTCAAGGTCCTCAAAACTATTTATTGTCAAAATATTTTGCATAAATTTCCCAAAATAATACAATTTAAGACAAAACGTCTTTAGTATTCCCAAATAATACCATAAATCCATGAAATCCACTATCAAATGAAATCAAAGATAATTTTCTTTTCCATGCCAAATATTCATGCATTTCCCCATATGCAAATATTAAACATGATGCATTTTTTATATATAATCACATATAGTAGGGTCACAACACAACTCTTTTTAGGAAACATAGTTTCAAGAATTATTTTCCAAAATGTATTTAACCCAAAACAACATTTACGCAACATGATTATTTTCCAAAATCCCATTAAAAAGCTACTTACCTCAGGAGTCCAACCAATTTTACCTCAATCGGGCGTCACCACCTAAGCAAACAATCCAATTACTAGGTCCATCACCAAGAATCTCGAAACCTAGAAACACAATGATCAAGCCTATCAATAACAAGGCCCATCACAAAGTACCTTCAAACTTGTCTCCATAAATCGATAATGGTCCCCTAAAATCAAATCAAGGGCCTAAAGCCTAACTTGACTATCCCAAGGCACCTATTCCCAAGGAACATCAAACAAGCATACAAGTGATCCAAAGGACCATAACACAACCAAAGCATTTTAATACACTATTGCAAGAGATTAAACCAAACCATTATTAAAGTTAACTAGGTAAAACACATGTAGAAGAAAATGTAGGAATTTACAAGCCAACCCACTCAACAAGAGTTTCAAGTAAATTCACAAAATTCCAACATACTCGTCATACTTTCAGATTCACTACACAGCAGGTCAGCCCTTTTGTAAAAACCGTTTGGTCCATGAAAAGTTATCCGATCAACTTGAAATTAAATAGGGATAAGCTCTTATATGTGTATTATGTACCACCAAAAATTAGGCTCAAAATGAGTTTTTCTATAATTTATTAAAAATCATGTAATGCAGCTTACTCAAATCTGTCAGGGACAGATTTACAATTCCAAAATAAAATTACTCTAATCTTAATACTATGCCAAAAACTTTCAGACTTGATTAACCTCAAAACCACATGTTTTAGCACATGATAACAACTATGAATGCAACTAATAACCTCATCTAATAGTCATCACAACATGAGTCAAGAAATTCAATCCCATAACTCATATAGGCAATTTATCAAACACTTGGCACGCGACAAGCAAATGCCCACATTCACATATGTCGAAGTCACTCAAATGCAAAAGGAAACACACTTTAGAATCAACTCACATCAACATATGCAACAACAAGACCCATATAGTTGATCTAGCAAACCAACCTACAAATACCCATTAGAAAACTAATCAACCAAAACCTTTTATCACAGCAAAAACTCTCAAATGATATGAAATTTTCGGATTTTAACAAAACCCTTACTACCCAAATCATCTTAACCCTATAATCTTCCATTATTCACCAAAACCCATTACCCAAGACAAAATCGTGATTGGGTGAACAATAGAGCCAAATGACTCAAAACCAGACCAAACTTTTCATTCCAAAAAGAATTTCTTACATAAACCCAATAAGCTTGCTCTAGCATAAACTCCATAGCTAGATTTTACTTAGTTTGTTAGGAAAATAGGAATTTTACCTCATATTCCTTGCTTGGCCAAAAGGGTCCCTCTCTTGCCGAAATCTTTTCTTCATAACCGGTGGTGATGGCTTGAAAAGAAACTTATGGCTGAAGTAGTTTTAGTGGAAGACCGTGGGGAAAGAGAGAGGAATTCGAGTGAGAGAAAGGGAGAGGGGTGGCAGCTCAAGAGAGAGAGAGAGGCAGACACATGAATGTGAAAGTGAGGGGGGGGGGGGGTGACTTAAGTGGATGAAGCCTATTTCCAAGCTTGTCCCTAAAATATCTTGCAAGTAAAATTACCAATCTGCCCATCAAGCTTCTTCCAAATTACAATTAACAATCGGGGTGTTACAGTTTTTGTGTTGGGGGAATATAAAAGCTGTTCATTTGTGCTGTATAAAGTTTTCTTATTTTATATTTTGCAAATGTGAAGTTGGAAAAAAATATAATGTCAAAATTCTTAAATGAAAATGGCCAAATATCACTGTTGGCCAAAATTATTAGGTTTTTACCACTATTTGAGAAATATTTAACAATTTACCATTTTTTTGAAACTCGAGTTTGACATGGAACTTCAAGTTCTGTAAAGAATATTTTAACTGTTTGGCATTGGAAATCCAACTACACTCTGCTCAAGCCAGTCAACACAAAAAAAGAGATGCAGATTTACGTGAAAGGCTAGAAACAGAGCAGGCACAAATCATACCGTCTACACTATGCCTAGTCAACCAGTAATCCAAAAAAGTGAAAAAATGGTGCTGGACAGCACCCGTTAAGTCTGCATAGGCTCTGTTTAAGTCGGCATGATTTTACTAAATTAGCCCTACTTTAATTGGGAAATTAAGAAAAAAAAAACACCACCTTAATGATGTGTGTTAGGGGCATAGAAAATAACAATTGTTGCATGCTTTTACTTAAATACAGTAAATGGTCATTGTATAATTTTCTATTACATGAAGGTACATGAAGGTGCAAGAAGTAACGTAGCAATATATGAAAGCAATTCTTACATGGTACTCGAACTTACAAAACTCAAGTACAACAAAGAACTCGAGTTTTTTAAACTCGAGATCCACGTGGCATTTTTAATTAAAATAATCTACATCAGCAGCATTTTTTTTATGGAATTCAAGTTTTTGAAACTCGAGTTCCATGTCAAATTTGACTTTCTCAAATTCGAGTTTTAAAAAAGTGGTAGATTGTTAAATATTTCTCAAACAGTAGTAAAACATTAATAATTTTTACCAAAAGTGGTATTTGGCCATTTTAGCCAAAATTCTTAAGCAAGAAAGACACAGACAATTATGAAATATTGTATGATATTTAACATCTTTGTTAAAATTGGCTGGGTCCTACATGTGACTTGTGAGAAGGCATCATAGATTCGATCAAGAATCATGGCTAATTTCATTCTTTTGCATTCAATTGAATGTTTTAAAGCCAAAATACTAAAATGGGCAATTTAGCGTAGAACCCTAACCCTAAAATTCCAATTATTTAATAAATCATTCAGAAATAATAGTATGGTCAAATTGAGGGTTTCAATAATCAATTAGAGGTCTCAAATAAATTATTAAATAATCAATTTTAAGAATTTAAGTAGGAATATCAAAACCCCTGAATTAAGCCTGACACATAAACCCTAACGTTACAATCTCTCAAATTGCTACCAAAACTTTGAGATTACATAAATTTAACATCAAAATTAAAAAGAATGATCTGGATTACACACCAAGGAATTACAATTGAGTCAAATAGCAACAAAACCTATATCACGAATCAGAATGCGAGCCATGCCCTAAGCAGTGAGCAATATCTCTTTGGGTAAGGTTCAGCATGCATCCAATTGCGGTAATTTTCTGCTGTTCTTTTCTTACTTATCATTGCGCTTTGCCGCTTTGTAAGTAGCCACATTATTATGAGTTAAAATTTTGTAGCTGTAATGGTCTTAATGGACTCTCTAAACATAATATAAATGTTGCATTTGAATGCCTAACTTGGGGTTCACATTGGATTTTTGAATCATTGATGGTATACTTATAAAATGGCATTATTAATAGAGACTTGAATGTGCAATATATATAATAATAATAAAAATTGTCAACTAAATTATGAACTCAAAAATATAAAACTGTCAGTTTTGTGAGTAATCGAGACTTCAAACAAATTAAGTTGTGGTCCATTGGATATTTTGAATGAATGATAGCGCCCGGCCATATGGATTATATAACAAAACGCTGACATTCGATAATTTCATGCCATGCAAGTTGCTATTCCATCTATTACTAAATAATTCTCAAAGCATATATGACTAGTTGAAATCAAATTTCTTATTTACCTAATTAGCCAAGTGGAAGGACTGAAGTACAATTTTCTATTTTTATTACTTCTTAAATACTATTCTTTCTGCAACATGATTGTTTTAAATGGAAAATATTCCTCGAAAACATTATCTAGGATTCCATTTATACATCTTGATGGACATGTCTTAACAATCAAGTGTGGAAGTCCGAAAACAAAGTCTACAACTTTTCTTACTCAGCCGTCTATACTTTCAAACAGCTCCTAGCATTTGTTTGGCTGTCAACACCATGGACTAGATACTAAAAAAATTGCCTTCACTGTCATGGACTTTTAGTTCAAGTATTTTAGAGACAATGCCAACGAATTGATTCGAAAGGAAAGAATTTTTTTGAGGGTAAAGAAATGGCTGTGTCTTCGTGCCATGGTGTATCATTCTTCGCCACGGAAGAAAATGACCCGGTTGCTCAAATGCTTTATAGGATTGACTTTCGGATTATCAACTTGGAGCAAAGCACTATTTATAGGATTGGAATCTGTGAAGGAACGCCATGGAATCTAAAGTGCTGAAAATGGCGAAGCATTTTCTATTTGCAATAATACTTCATGGTGCTTTTGCCCTCACAGTCCTCGTTCATTCCCAGGATCAATTAGGTTTGACAATCTAAATATTTTGAGCACCACTATATTTCAATTGTATCACTCAAACCATAGTGCTAACCCTTTTCTATTTCAGGCTTCATCAGCATCGACTGTGGGATACCAGATGGCTCAAGCTATAAAGATGGAATAACAGATATATATTACAATTCAGACTCACAGAGACAGGTGCAAATGGGAATATTTTACCCCAATACAGGAGCAATAATCCTGAACAACAGTTGTGGACTGTCCGCAGTTTTCCTGAAGGAGCCAAAAACTGCTACACCTTAAGACCTTCACCAGGCAAAGACAGGAACTATTTAATCCGAGCGAGTTTCATGTATGGGAACTATGACGGCAAAGGCAAAACCCCAACATTTGATTTGTATCTTGGAGTAAACAGGTGGGATACAGTTGCAGTGTCAGATGCATCAAGTACAATATCCAAGGACCAAGGAAATTATTCATTTGTCCTCATCAGAAGACATCTATGTTTGTCTTGTAAACACAGGCTATGGGACACCTTTCATATCAGTATTAGAGCTAAGACCTTTGCCGAACGATACCTACATACCTAAATCAGGATCGCTGGAGCTTTTTGATCGGGCGAATTGCGGCTTAGTCAATCAAACTTACAGGTAAGCCATTTAGATTTAGCATCCTTCTGGTAAGACTTAGTGCAGTCATTTTCTATAAAATGGGCTCACATAACATTCGTTTCTATCAGGTACAAAGATGATGTTATTGACCGCATATGGTCACCCTTTGGCGCAAGTCTCTGGAGAAACATTAGTACCATTCAAACGGTTGATTCAAGCTACAATTCTTACCAATTACCATCAGTTGTCATGAGTACTGCAGTCACGCCATTAACTACAAATGATTCCATAGGCTTGTATTGGTCTCCCGACAATGCAACCTCCCAATATTATTTTTACATGCACTTTGCTGAAATTGAAAAGCTTCAAGCAAATCAGTCTAGAGAATTCAACATCTTTCTGAATGGGGAGTTGTGGTATAAAGCTCTTTCTCCAAGTTACTTGGTCGCTACTACAATATTTAGCCCAACATACAGAACAAAACCAGACAATGAAACTTCTTTTCAGATTTGGATCAATAAAACCGAGACTTCAACTCTTCCACCCCTTCTCAACGCTATCGAGATTTACAAGGTGAATCAGCTTTTTCAAGCACAAACAGACCAAAAAGACGGTAAGTTCCTATCACGTGAATCATTATTGATATTTACACATTGAAGTAGCTTTGCAAATATTCACTACATTAGTTTTCGTAACTTCTTTCATCTCATTTGACACCTATGATACAACTAGTTGATTCTATCAAGAATATCAAGTCAATGTATCGAATAAAGAGAAACTGGCAAGGAGATCCTTGTGCCCCTAGAGATTACTCGTGGGACGGTCTTAATTTCAGCTACAGTAAATTTATGCCTTGTAAGTTTATGCCTTCTAAATGAATCATATATCCTAACCTTTCAGTCAGATTCCATACCTCAAGTTATTGTTCATGCAATTAGGAACTTATCCTCAAGCGGATTGACCGGGGAGATAGCTCCTTTCATTTCAAATCTTACAATGATACAGTATTTGTAAGTATTTTATATAAATCCGAAAATGTCAATTTTTTTTCTTATTAAAACGGAATAGCACCTTTTTTTTTTTTTGTGATTGATATTTAATATGATAGTTTGTTTATTTCAGGGATCTATCAAACAATAGCTTAAATGGAACTGTTCCAATTTTTCTGTCACAGTTGCAACTCTTGCGGGTTCTGTAAGTTACTCAGAATTTGAGTTTCTTTTAGTAAAAACATCGAAATCATACTCACTTCCATTTTACAGAAACCTACAAAATAACAACCTCTCAGGGTCCATTCCTATGGAACTCATTGAAAAATCAAATAAGGGATCACTTTTGCTCAGGTCTGCTATTTACTCACAAAATTTTCATTGTTTCTGTTTTCCTCATTTTTGCGTCATTACCAAATTTTTTTCTTGAAAGTAGTACTATATATCATATATCTAAACTCTAGGGCCAAAATTTAGAGTTCCATATAGCTACTATTAGTATAAGATAATAGATTATGAGGTATCAGCTGCAGTTTCAAGTTTTACATACATTGTTGATGCTAGTGTCGGAGGAAATCCAAATCTTGCTAGTAATGGAGGAAATCCAAATTCTTGAGTGTTGAGTCCTTGCCAAAAGAAAAAGAATATTGTTATTCCAGCAGCAGCAGCAGTTGTCGGATTGGTCATCCTCTTATTATGTGGGCTTGCTCTCTTATGGCACCTTAAAAGGAGGAAGAAAGGTAGAAATAGAATAACTCTTTACACATTTTAGATCTCAAAAATATCAAATTTTGTGTGAATGCAAATGAATTTGTTGACAAGGATATCATTTGCTTCAATAAATTGTCATACCTTAGCAGATGTGCCTGCACGGGAGGTGAACGCTGTATCCGATGAACAAGGTAGGGTGTTAGAGTCCAAGAAACAGAAGTTCACATACTCAGAGATCCTGAGCATTACCAAAAATTTTGCAAGCGTTATCGGGAAAGGAGGCTTTGGAACAGTTTATCATGGCTACTTTGGGCGGAGCTATAGCAAGGCTTGGGGGGGCCAAAATTTTAAAAAATTATTTTATATTATGTGTAAGTATTAAGAACTTTAAATATTTACCTACAAAAATAGAAGTTAGCCCCCCAAATGTTTGAATTAGTCCAATGATGCTCTTAAAAACCAATAGAATTTGTCAATTGGTCTAGTAATTATAAAGACAAGATAGTTTTTGTTTTCTCTAATTCGTTTTTTGTACATGTTTAATATCAAACTGGACAGCTTTTGTATACTCGTTGGAGTTTAAAAGATGATAAATTCCCCTAAAAAATTATCTTTCAAATATACATATGTGAAAGATGTTAATTTTATATACAATATATTTATAAATTACAACATACTCTAGTATCAAAATATTAATGTCTATATTTGTGTATGTGCATTTACGCATGTGTGTGATGGTTTATCTTGACTTGAGACTAATATATTAGTACCAAAATTTGGCCCTCCCAAACAAAAAATCTTAGCTCCGCCCCTAGCTACTTAGATGGCTTCCAAGTTGCTGTAAAGATGCTTTCACCATCATCAGTTCAAGGGTATAAGGAATTTCTGGCGGAGGTAGGTAACAACTATTTTAACAGTGAGAGTGATAGTCACAATAGCCAGTGTTTTAGGCTGATATTAATCACCTTTAGAGAGAACGGAAGCAAGAGATCGAATGGTGTAATTAGGCCCGACGGCTTACATCTAAAGCAAAAACTCCTTAATGGTTATATATTTATTATACTAAACTATATACTACAATAAACCCAATGTAGAGTATATATGGGATTATATTTGGCTTTGTTTGTTCACTTTAAAAACATGGTAGCTCATGCAAATATATTATAACATCCCCTCAAACTCAAGGTAGGGGAGTTGTACGGCACCCTGGTACTCAGGACCATTTGGGCCTTAGGACATAGGCCAAAGACATGGGCCAGCGCCTCGACTTTGCCGGGCCCAGGATACCAGCCCCATTCGTGACAGGTGCGCGGCCATGCTTGGAGTACTCCAAGAAGGGCTGTCGGACAAGAAGCCGACGCTGGTCCCCTTCTAACCGTGCCGTATAATTATGCTCGGCATGTCCGGCTGGACCGGGAAGCGGTACTGCCGAGGATACATCACGAAGTGGGAACCATTTCCAAGGCCACTCCCACCTAAGCCCACTTACAATCAACCATATTGGACCCTCAATTGCACTAACCGTTGCAGCAATCATGACCCTTCCACTAACCTGATGCTATAAATACAGCAAGTTGGGTACGAAGAGAAGGAAAAAAAGAAAAAAGAGGAGAGGAAAGAGAGAAGAGGGAGAGAGGGAAAGATCATCTCGGCAGAGTCTCTGTGCCGGGAACCACCCAAAGTAGGAAATCCTACACCCAGATTACAAATAGGTTGTGAGCCCCTTGGAGGTTGGGCCTACCCTGCCTCTTAGGCACGCACAGGAGTAATATTGAAAAAAGTATAGTTTGGAAAGAATGTAAAGACCGATCGAGTGAATTGAGGCCCACCAAGAAAAGATTGAAAATTTGTCAAGGAGAAAGAAATCTGTGAAGGGCATGATGCACATGAAAAATGTGGAGAGACCTCTGTGGAAAATTTTCTCCAACAAGTGTACTGTATGGAGCATGGACGAATATGGAACTTAGATAGTAACTCAAGCATGCCACTAGGATGAAACTGGCACAAGAGTGCTCCATTCACACATGAGACAAATGTAGGATGTCTTTAGAGTACAAAGTGGTGCATGCATCCACAAGGGAGCATATGATTTGGATTGAAATGGTCCATGAGGATGTTTGCAATCCTTAAACAACAATTCTGAGAGGACCTGAATGCATATATAAGGAGTCTAGGTATAGATGGGATCCCGATCAACTAGATCTTGAGTGTGAACTTTAATGTTGTCTGTTGACAAGGAATCGACAACAAAAGTTGATGAGGAATAGAAATTGTTTCTCTAGTACCATATTGAAATAGAAAGAAAGAAAAAAAATAAAAATGATGTAGGAGAAGAAAGATATAGGGAGAAGAACAAGCTATAGAATTAGCTTAGTTTGACCTCATGGACTAAGTCTACAACTAAAAGTTCTAACGGTTGTATATTTATTATAATGAACTAGTAAGTTACCTGTGCATCATAATGTTGTAATGTTGTTTGTAAAATAGTTTGGAGGATGTTTTTTTTTTTTTTTTTTTTTTTGAGGGGATTTTTTGGAGAATGTTGTATAGGTATTATAACAAAATTGTTATAGGACTTTATAAATTGCATACACATATCTATTATAATTATTCAATTGAAGTAATGAGAAATAATACTTAAAAAAAAAAAAAATTTGGAGGAATATTGTAGAATAAAAGTTGATATAGAATATGCCTTTCTCTTTCTCTTTAATTCTAAAACAAAATACACATTCCAAATAGTTACAATTAATCACATCATTTACAAAACCCATAATTTTACGTCTGACCTTAACATCAAAATTATAATTGCCGTTGTCACTCAATATAAAATGCAAGTCCCCCTTCCTTGGTTGTAGTCAACTCATATGGGTTAGGATTAGAGCTAGGTAGGTGTCGTCGAAAGATTGAAGATAAATGACATTGTTTTTGGTCTATGTATATTTGACATGATATGATGTGAAGGGCTATAGATAGATATATATAAAGGGTTAAAAGTGCAAGAGGTGAAAATGGTGAATTGAAATGCAAAAATTTTTGTGTGCATGTGTGAGAGATGAAAGATCTTGATACATTGAATCAGATACAAAGAATTTAAAAAAAAAAAAAAAATAGAAAAGTCTTGAAACATTGAACCAATTAATGAAACAAAAAATCAATATTTAATTTGTTCTTATCTCTAATGTAGCATTGGAGAACATTTCAATTCTCTTTGCATAAAATACGTCACTTAGCAGAACCTAATACTCTCCCGCATGAAGTTTTTGCTTTTATATATATATATATATATATATATATATATATATATATATATTGATGATTGTATGTTACAAGCAACCATATTAGACTTAGCATGATAACCCTAAAAACATAGTAGGCCATTGTATTACAAAACCATGATAGTCTATTATATTCTACAAAATCATGGTCTAAAGATTTATGATTATATTTTAAAATATACTCACAATAACGATTTTTTCTTAAAAAACAAAAAACAAAAAACAAAAACTTGAACTAAGATGTGACCTTATTTGTATTAGAAACTTACATGACATCTCTTTTGATTTCACATCATACATATGAACTAAGATGCGACGTTACTCTACAGTCCAATTTTCTCACAAGAGTTCATCACAAAAACTTAACTTCTTTTGTTGGATATTTCCATGAAAACACCAATATGGGGCTCCTCTATGAGTATTTATGATTATATTATAATTTATATTAACAATAACGATTTTTTCTTTTAAAAAAATAAAAACTTGAGATCAGTTTTGCCTATTTGTATAGAAACTTACATGACATCTTTTGATTTCACATCATACATATGAACTAAGATGTGACCTTACTCTACAGGCCAATTTTCTCACAAGAGTTCATCACAAAAACTTGACTTCTTTTGTTGGATATTGCCATGAAAACACCAATATGGGGCTAGTCTATGAGTATATGGCAAACGGAAACTTGGCAGTGCATCTATCAGGTATTGATCATGCTAAAAATCCTTGACTATAAAAATATTAAGTTTCTTCCAACTTGCAAGTGAATCAAACTGTAAATATATAGTTGGATATTTTTTTTTCCTTTACAATATTCATCGTAGTTCAGCCACTTTTCTTTCATGAGTCATGACCACATGATTTATATTGTGGATGCAGATAAAAATGCAAGTTTCTTGAGTTGGGAAACTAGACTCAGAATAGCGATGGACTCAGCACAAGGTAAGCAAGTACATATTTCACCTCTCTCTCTCTCTCTCTCTCTCTCTCTCTCTCTCTCTCTCTTTCCACTGAACTATTGTTTCTGAAATTGGATTTCAATTGTCCAGGATTAGAGTATTTGCACAATGGCTGCAAGCCACCAATTATTCACCGGGATGTGAAGTCTACAAACATCTTATTGGATGAAAATTTCCAGGCCAAACTAGCTGATTTAGGTTTGCCTAGAGTTTTAATTCCCTGGCGAAGGTGGAACTCATGTCTCAACAAAAGTTGTTGGCACCCCAGGTTACCTTGACCCTGAGTAAGTATTTGCATTCCATAAATTTGATGGATACTAAAATTTCTTCTTTATTTTTTTCCTGGCATGTTTTGTCACACCTCTAACCGACGTACACAATGAATAAGCTAGCCATGCAAATAAGTTTTCACTTTTACAATTACAAGTATGAAAAGCCTTTCTCAAGAGAAGGTTAATATTTAAGCTCAAATATTATTAATCAAATAAAAATCAAAACAAAGCTTAAATAATTCATATTCCAAATTGTTAAATCAATTTTTGCAAGAAAGACTAATAATTTTTGCAAATGAAATATTTATTTCTAACAACTTTTATACTAATTACAGAAAAGTTCACTTACCTCATACAATGCATACTCAAATACTCTGAAACTTTTGTAGAATTCTCCAAACTTAACATAAAAGCAATCAACTCAATTACTCAAAGTCTCCTGAATACTATACGTGGTTATAATTCTAAGATATTTTTGGTGATATACAACCATTCCTAAACTCCCCAAAACACCCATTATTATTAAATCCTTTAATTTCTTTTCTTTTCTTTTTCCTTTGATCCTAGTATTATACTTTTTTTAACAAGATTCTAACAGTTTGAGCAAAGTAAATAGAGAAGATAGATTAGTTAAACGCACATTTTGGTTAGAGATACTAATATTTTTAAGTTTACAGATTGTCATAGAATTTAAATCACGAAACTAAGCACAACCATGGAATTACATGATTTAGTTACTTGGTTCTCTTTGTGTTTGGTATAGAATGAGTTATGTCTTTGGCTTACAGGTACTATGCATCAAACTGGTTGAATGAGAAAAGTGATGTTTTTAGCTTTGGTGTTGTTCTATTGGAAATAATCACAGGCCGACCTGCAATTTCTAAAAATCCTGAGAAAGTTCATTTAATTAAATGGGTTAGTTCCATGCTTGAAAGAGGGGATGTTAAGAATATTGTGGATCCAAGGTTAGATGGAGACCCCGATATTAATTCTGTTTGGAAAGCAATAGAAGTGGCAATGATTTGTGTATCTCCCACTTCCATTGAAAGGCCAACCATGACTTATGTAGTGATGGAGTTAAAGCAATGTTTGGCAATGGAATTGGCTCGAGGGCATGAGGGGTTTGAGACTGATTCAAACCAAATTAGTGGAATTTGTTAGGTTCTAAATGTTTAGAACAATTGGCAAATCGTGAACACAAACTTGTCTAGATATAGATCTTAAAGTCTATAGGTTTTATTAGACAATGCTCAAGATGATTCAAGTCAAGATTCAAAAACATACAAGCTGCAGGAAGAAGACTTCATATTCTGCCTGTTATGATCGATCGAAGAATAGGCTCGATCAATCGAAAATCATATCTGCAGAATTTTAAGTCGGCCCAAACAGCAGCTTAAGCCCATTAAGGATTAGGGTTTCAGATCTACTTCTCCCACTATATAAAGGAAACCCTAAGCCACGTTTTTTAGAAAAGAAGAGAGAGAGATTAGAGTGCCTCTTGTGCCTCTTTTGATTTTAGGGTTTTGTACCCAAACCTCTCTAAAGTCTTGGTTGCTTGAGAGTTGTATTGTTGCTCATATTGCTGTTTTGTATAAATCTCTTGTGAGATCTAGATGAGCTTTCCTTTACACAAAACTTAGGGTTTTCAAGAAGGAGATGTTATCTACACCTTGATGATCAACTCAGTTGTTGCCATTGAAGCCTAAAGAAAAACAAGCGTAGGTGCTTGTATCTAGTGGTGAATCCAAGAAAAAAGGAGTCTGTGGTCTTAGAGCTTGTACGTGGTCGTGTTAGTAAGTTCTACTAGTGGGTAGCAATAAGAAGTCAAACGGAGAGTTTGTAAGTCTTATTGTATGAACTTTGATTCTTTCAAGATAGTGGATTCAAGTTTACCTTAAGGATAGTTAGGTCAAATCCTCTCCAGGTTTTTACCGGTTTGGTTTCCTGAGTGATCATATCGTGTGTTCTTTATTTTCCGCTGCTTTGCATGATATGATTGTTTAATATATTTGTGTTAACCTAGAATCTAATAATTTGACTAAGTAATCACTTGGCTAATTAACTAGATTAATTCAATTGTGTTTTAAGGGGTCTAAAAACTATCAAGTGGTATCAGAGCAAGTAGTTCTTTTGTTTTAGATCTTTTGATCTAAGAGCTGATCCTTGATTCCTGTTGTCATGGATAATTTAAAGTGTCTTTCTGATCATGTTTCTGCTCATGCTTCTATTGATTTTATTGATGCCTGTGAAACTCTCCGTAAGGAATTGTCTAAATCTTTGAAAATTGCTAAGAAATTTAAGGAAAAGTTAAAATTGACTAATCTTGAAAAAGAGGAATTGTTTGTTAGATTAGATGAATCTAATAAAAAGAATGATTTTTTGAGAAATCAAATTTCCTCTCAAGATGAGAAGATGAAAAGGTTGGAACAAGAGTTAGTTGAATCTAAAGCTAAGATTGAAAATTTGACTAGTACTAAACCTACTGTTGATAACAGAAGTATTTCTGTTTCTCTTCAGTCTAAAACTAAGAAAGTTTATATCCCTCCTTTCAAGAGAAATAATAAAGAAAATACTTATTTTGCTAGGTTAGACAAAGGTAAAAGTTCTGATGTAGACGCTTAAGTTTCTAAACCTATGTCTAAACCTACTGTTAGAGAGCATAAGAAATTTGTTTTTGTGCCTACCTGTCACCTTTGTGGTGTTGTTTGTCATATTAGACCAAATTGTTCTTTGTTGAGGCAAAAACCAAAATCTGAGACTAAATTTGCTGTTAGGAATACTGATGTTCCTAAATTTGTTCCTGTTTGTCACTTTTGTGGTGTCTGTTGTCACATTCGTCCTAATTGTCATAAATTGAAATTTAAGCATTTTGTGTTTCAATCTAGGATATGTGATGATATTTCTCCTGCCATAAGTCCATATAAATTGTTTCATATTATTTTGAAAAATTTGAGCTTGTTGGCTTGTGAAAGGAATTTGCAGGATTTCAGTATTTCTCAGAAGATTGGTGTAATCTCTCAAATACACTCTGCTTTACATGGATTTTCACCTACAAAGCCGAAGACTCGTGCTAGATGGGTGAGAAAAGATTCTCTAAGGTGGGTGTTGCTGACTTGTCCCTGATTTAATTCTTTCAATTATTTGTGGACATGTTTTTTTTCGTTTTTTGAGTCTTGTTTTATTTTTCTTGAGGATTACTCAAATTATGATATCTCTCTTTTGATTTTGAACATGCTTGACATTGTGGAGAAACTTGAATATTATGTGCTAAGCTATTTTTTATTTTGTATGAGTATGTACTAGTTTGTACATGTACTCAATGGTTAATTAAGAGATTGATATTTCTTGTTTGTGTACTCTTTATAGCTTAGTTAAGCACTGTCATGCATTGAATTTGTATTGTTCTTTTAGCATAATGTGTGCTTTATGTTTTTTGTCATAATTTTTTTTTAAACCAAAAAGATTTTTGTGTTTTGTATTTCACATCTTGGATTTATAATCAAGGATTGGCCATATTATCTTTACATAACAAGTTTATGTACCTTGTTTAGCTTGGATGAGCTTATTTTCTTGCACTTTACTAGTTGAAGTTTTGTAGTGCATGTTGTGTGGGAAAGATGTTTATGGTGTTTATCACTTTATCTTAATCTTGAAGTCACATGTTATTTGACTGTCGGACTTGATCCTTTTGAGAAAGGTATAAATAATCATCTCACCACTGTTCACTAACCAATCATGAACACCTTAGTGCATATCGTAAGATTTTGTGCTCGAGAAAGTGTAGCACATGCACAAAAAGAACATAAGGTGTAGCCTCAGTTTAATTACTTAATGCTTAAAACTGGTGTGTACTATTAGGCTTGATGCCAAATCACATAATTAAAATTGGTGTGTATATTATGAGGCAAAATTCAAGAAACTTACATGATTGCAAGCTTATGTTTTAGGAGATGTGGGAGTTATATGATGTAACTCTTTAGATGATAGTCTCTTTTAAATTCTATGTGATGAATTTTGTAGACTTTGTGATTGATTGCTATTCACATATCACCTCACATGTATCTCAAGTTTTTGCTAATTGCACACACTACACAAGTTACTCTTTACTAAAATTGGTACATTATATTGTGTGTGATTTTGTTGTGGCCATCCAAGATTAAAAGTTCCTTGATTTTAATGCAAAATGTGTTTAATGTTTGCGCTTTGAGGACAAATTGATTGAAAATCTTGTTTATTGGAAGATCTGGGTTGAATTCAAGTGTTTTTGAAAAACTTTTCATCTCATACTCATGCAATTTTTTATAAAACAATGTGCTTTGAGAAGTTTCTGCATTAAAATGATCTGTTTTTCAAAAATCTGATTTTTCCAGACTTTCGATCAATCGAACCTGTTTTTCGATCAATCGAAATTGCGATTAAAATTTTTGGTTTGAGTCTGCCTAGCTCGATTGGTGTTCGATCGATTCTCGATCGATCGAAACTGAAAAATTTTCAGTTTCTATGTTTTTTACCAAAATTTTTTTTCATGCATCATTTGTGTTTAGGATTCACATGCATTGCATTGTTTTTGTATCCATCTTGCAGTTTTGCAATCATATTTCTCATTGTTTTCATAATATAACATGCATACACTTTGCTACATTGGGTACTCAACTTGATTTAAAGATTGATTGATTAATTTTTGAGTTATGTACTTTTTAGTATATGCTATTTTTATGTGTGAATTGCAGAAAATATTTTTCTTTAGAGATATGATGGATAATCAATGTGCACATATTTTCTCTACTCATGCAACTGTTTATGGGACACATAGTGTCAAGTTTGCATTTTATTGAAAGATATAATATTTTTTCTTCATGTGTATCCTCCACTTAGTTTTTTTAAAAAAACTTGGTTTGTGTCTTTTTATTTATCCCCACCCCTTTATTTTTCCCCAAAACTGTTTTTCCCAAAACTTGTTTTGTTTTTCCTATTTTTATAGGGGGAGAAGCTTGTTTTTTACCCTCTGTTGTTCATAGGGGGAGTTGTCTCTATTTTCTATAGAGTTGAATTGTTTTGTGTTCCCCTAATTCTCTATTTTCTCTTATCCTTTATTACGTATGTTTACTCTTTATTGAGTTGTCTTTGTCAATACGTGACAAAAAGGGGGAGATTTAGATGAATTGTGGGAATATGTGTGGAAAATACAAGAATGTTTTGTTTAGGGGGAGTGAACATTTTTTTTATGTATCTAACTTAGGAGGAGAGTTAGTTTGCATATTTGTTGTTTACTGTTTTTCTGTCACACATGCGTTTATGCGTTTTGTTTAGTATTTCAGGAAATATACAAGTTGATTCAATTGAGCTGCTGTCTACACTTGCAACTGATGGATAGTAGTTAGGTTGAATTTGTTGTAATGAGCATTTTATTGTATTGGGTTGTTCTTGTATTTGAGCATTTCATTTTGTATGAAAGTTTTGTCACGAATTGCCAAAGGGGGAGTTTGTTAGGTTTTAAATGTTTACAACAATTGGCAAATCGTGAACACAAACTTGTCTAGATATAGATCTTAGAGTCTATAGGTTTTATTAGACAATGCTCAAGGTGATTCAAGTCAAGATTCAAGAACATACAAGCTGCAGGAAGAAGACTTCATATTCTGCCTGGTTCGATCGATTGAAGAACAGGCTCGATCAATCGAAAATCGTATCTGCAGAATTTTAAGTTGGCCCAAACAGTAGCTTAAGCCCATTAAGGATTAGGGTTTCAGATCTACTTCTCCCACTATATAAAGGAAACCCTAAGCCACATTTTTTAGAAAAGAAGAGAGAGAGATTAGAGTGCCTCTTGTGCCTCTTTTGATTTTAGGGTTTTGTACCCAAACCTCTCTAAAGTCTTGGTTGCTTGAGAGTTGTATTGTTGCTCATATTACTGTTTTGTGTAAATCTCTTGTGAGATCTAGAGGAGCCTTCCTTTACACAAATCTTAGGGTTTCTAAGAAAGAGATGTTATCTACACCTTGATGATTAACTCAATTGCTGCCATTGAAGCCTAAAGAAAAACAAGCGTGGATGCTTGTATCTAGTGGTGAATCCAAGAAAGAATGAGTCCGTGGTCTCGGAGCTTGCATGTGGTCGTGTCAGTAAGTTCTACTAGTGGGTAGCAATAAGAAGTCAAACGAAGAGTTTGTAAATCTTATTGTATGAATTTCGATTCTTTCAAGATAGTGGATTCAAGTTTACCTTGAGAATAGTTAAGTCAAATCCTCTCCAGGTTTTTACCGGTTTGGTTTCCTGGGTGATCATATCGTGTGTTCTTTATTTTTCGCTGCTTTGCATGATATGATTGTTTGATATATTTGTGTTAACCTAGAATCTGATAATTTGACTAAGTAATCACTTGGCTAATTAACTAGGTTAATTCAATTGTGTTTTAAGGAGTCTAAAAAACTAACAGAATTAACTATGTGCATACTGGATAGACACCCTTGGCAAGGTAGTAATTAACAAATATACAAAATCTCACTTGGACCTTTTTCAAAAACGTGTCTGCAATATGTGCATAAAAATAAAAAGCAACCTGTTAACACATAAACATTGCCCCCCCTTTGTGTGGTTTGTATTCAAGGTTGGCTGCGTTCTTTATTTACGCTTAAAAAAAAAAAACAGAGGCAGTTGTTGTGTTGGTGGAATATAAAAGTTGTTCATGTGTGCTGTATAAAGATTTCATATTGTGATTGAAGGAGATGCAATTAAAGCAGAAGCAGCTGCCATTGTTCGGGCTCTAAATCTTGCTATTGGTGAAAAATTTCCAAGATATTGTGATTGAAGGAGATGCAATACTCTGCTTTGATGCACTTAATGGGGATGTCCAGAACTGCTTTGATGCAAAGACCTTGCTGTCTAATGCTGTGGATAGCTCAAGGGTTATTTTGCTAACTGTTGTTTTTGTTGGGTTAAGAGAGTATGTAATGCTATAGCTCATGCTCTAGTTAAGATTGTTTCTCCCCTTTTTTCATATTCTCAAGCGTAATAATTAATTCTCTACCTTCTTATGTGTCGGAAGCTTGGAAAGAGACACGTTGCTTGTAAATTCTATTTCTTTGACTGGTTAATGAAATGGAATGTTTGTTTATAAAAACTAAAATTAAAATTAAAAAAATATTTCAGGTTTAAATCATAGTTTTCAAACCCGGACCGTTTATAAAATCGGTAAGAGGAGAAGTTCAAGGTTTTTAAGGTCGGACCGAAGTTCGACCGAGGTTGAACCGCGATAATGTCATAATTACCTTATTAATTAATTAAATAAAAATATTGATATTATATTTATAAAATTATATATATGGGGAAAATTAAATGATTTTGAAGCATATTTTAAAGAAGTTTAATAAAAGTAAAATAATAAATCATGAAAAAATACTTTAAAAGTTATAATTAATTTTTGAAGTATAAAAGTATGAATATATTTATATACTCCCTGTTAGAGATGGCTAATTAAAATATATAATATAATAAAATATTATGAATATTAGTTACAATATAAAATAAAAGTAGTAATAATGAAAGTTTATTTAATCCAAATTAGACCAAACTAAACCGAATCATTGACCACATCACAAGCCCTCTCCAATCTCCATATCGTTATCAAAATAATGTAGAGGTTTTAAAATAGAAATAGAAATAATTAGGGAGATAATGCTAGGTGAGGTGGCTGAATTTCATTGGCCATTGGAGAATATCTAGGCTGTGATTCGTGGGGAGGGTTTTAATTAAGGTAAGGATTGGATCAATTCGTTAATCAAAGCCCAATCCGTTAGTGTGCAAAATAGGACCAGTCTGAGATTTGCTTAAGCATGAACATTTAGGCCCAACGGAAACCCAGCACACTTAAGCCTTTTTCCCTTCAGCTACAGAAGCCCAAACTCTATCAAACCCACACACAAAGCCCAACTGGCATTAAAAGCCCCATTTAATTAAAAACCTTAAACCCACTCCACTCAGATTCCCTCTGACACCACTCGGCCCATCAGTTTTTCCAAAACCTTCAAATAAAATAAAACCAGCCCAACAGCTCACATGAATCCCAATTCAACCCCAAAATTTTCCAAATCACATTTCGACCCCCAAACTTTTCCAAATTTCCATATTGACTTAGAATCTTTCCATAATTATGTTTTCACCTAGCTTTTTTTTAAGTACATCTTTGACCCCAAAACCTTCCAAACTTATATTTTGACTCTTAAAATTGCCCAAAAATTGCACAAAGGCCCTGAGGTCACAAAAATGGTTTTTCTTGTTTTTCCAAAAATAAAAATATTTCTTCAAGATCAATAATTTGTCAAATGACATTGTTTCAGCATCTTTTGAAAGCCTAATATTTATTTTTCTTGTCATTTCTTTGTGTCTTTTGCATAAGATAAATACTTTGGAAAAGAGGAATTGTAAAAATTGCAAGAATGGTATGTTATGCTTTGGTGTGTCGTTAGCCATATTTAATTCTCTATGCAATTTATCTTCGTTGAAAATGTCATGCAATTACATGCTTAGCAATGTTTTTTAATCTTGTTTTCTAAAATAAATTGTTCACATGTCATCTTAGGATAGCTTCCTATATACATTTCATGCATTCACATGTCACCATTGGGTAGGTTATATGTGTCATGCATCTACATGTCATCCTAGGATAGATACACGTCATTTTTCACATGCCATCTTAGGATAAATACATGTCACTTCTCACATGTCATCTTAGGATAGATACATGTCATTTCTCACATGCCATCTTATGATAGATTTTACATGTTATTTTTACATGTGCATGTGCATATGCACATGTAAATTGAGATGTTTAAGATTAATTCAAAACAATGTACTATCCTTTTAGATAGGTATTGTGGGGTGCCTAACACATTACTCACACTTAATCGAGCATCCGAATCCATGTCTTCTAGTTCAAGCCATTTTTTTTTTCTTTCTATTTTAGCTTAGGTGTCCTTAGGGTTTTCTTAGTTAATTTAGGAAGTAAAATATATTAGACTTAGGTGACCAATCACACCTTAGAATTCCAATGGTCAGTGGTGACTCCTAAAATGTATATAATTTAAGAAGTTCACTCACACACACTCGACCCTAGTGTTGTACACATTGTCGC
>JARYZH020000810.1:0-65628 GCA_030021035.2 Notholithocarpus densiflorus
TTTACTTTCATTTTCACAAAGCAATGTTACATCTTGGAGCCTTGGATGGCGCCAGCAGCTAGCCAACAAGGCTTCTAGTTTGATAATGATTAGTTCGTTTGCCACTGCAAATTATTAGCACTAAGTCATATGTTTGTCACCCACAATTTGATGATTATGTACAAGAAAAAGCAATACGTTCGTGCAAGATCATACCATTAAGGTTATTAAGAAGCACCCGATAGTTGCTTATAGATCTTGTAATGAGAGCCTTTTTATTCTTAACAGGATCCCCTTTTTTCCTTTTTTTAGATAATATCCCTTGGAAGTTTAATTGAAATAAATAGAGAGAGTCAATTTTTTAATTCAGATTTCATTTTATGAATCTAACATAATACAACGTATAATGTTATTTTATATTTTAAATAATGTGACACTAGTTTTTTTTTTTTTTTTTTTTTTTTTTTTTGGTGAGGACACTAGTTACATGTTTAAATTTGTAACATTAAAGAAATCAATCAATTTCCAATTCAAGAAAAGAACCAAGGAATGGCCAGAAGTGAGAAGAATGTATGTAAAACATACTTCACACGTCTTGAATTAAAAAGTTAACTAGTCGCAGTCCCACGCAATGGGTATAATTATTTTGAGATGTGGTACAATGTATACAATTTATTCTCTAACTTTTATTTTAAATAATTTGTTTTCCCTAAAAATTAAACAATTTCTAAAGTAATTTCTATCTCTCTATTTTTACAAATATATAATTTTATCATTATTTTTTTTATTGATGTTATTATTTTTTGAGGTGATTTATATTCTTCTAACTATCATTATTATGGATTATATTTTCCTTTTTTTGAGAGAGAGAGAGAGTTTCAACCTATAATGTCCGCTCCTGATGATAGTTCTTTATAATTAAACCAAGACACCAATCCATGGGGATTAAACTCTAGATCTCTTATTCATCCATAAGAGACTTTACTATTTGAGTTAACTGAAACTCACTCCCAATTTCTTTTGATACTACTAAAAATTTTAAGTTTCAAATTTCTCATTCCCTTAATGAGATTATCATGATAATCAAAATTTATTATATAATTACAATTGATATTACTCAAATAATTGATAGTACTCTTAAACCAAACTAGTATTTCCATTTATTAGGTAAGTACTTTAAAGTAGATGACCGAAATGGACGGAATGGACCGACCTGGACATGAACAGACCAAATTAGATCAAAGTGGACTAAATAAACCGAATTGAACCGAATTGAGCAAATGGACCAAAATTGATCGAATAAATTTAATTAGACCGAAATAGAGTGGAATAGACTGAATCAGACTAAAGTGGGCTGAACTGAACTAAAGAGAACTAAAATTAGAACTAATTGGACCACAGTGGACCGAAAATGAAGTAACTTGTCTAAGAAACTTGAATGCCAAATAACATCGAATAGATGAGGGGAAGGCGAAAATATTTGACATAAAGAGAACACTCTTTGAAGTTTTAAATGCTTAGATTCTGTTTGACCTCCCTTGGAACTCACTTTTTGATAAATTCATAGTCAGGCCAGAGAGCTCATTGAATTGTTAAAGCACCAGATGCTTAATTTAATTTGTATAGAGTTCTCAATCATGGATAATCAAATCATGGGCAAAACATAGATGTGAAAAAGCCACTTTGCCACACCTAGGATGAAACATGAACCAATCAAATACATACACGTGGCTAATTAAGTAACTGACTTCATGCAAAACAACAACGCAGTAACTAAAAACTTGAACCTACGACTTGTAGCATAATTGGAGCACTTAGAACACTTGTAGTTAAGTGACATGTAATAAGTATTATTTTTTTTAGGGGAAAAAAAGTAGTATATTGTGTTGATTAAGGTTTTTGCTTTCTTTCCACTCTCTGCGTCCTCATTCTTTATGTCTTCTATCTATATTATCTTTTAAAAAAAAGGTTTTTGCTTGGAAGAAGCAATGGGGATTTATGTTTTCAAGAAATTGGGGTCTCACTTATTAGAAAAGTTAATGGGTTTCTTATTCAAAAGTCAAAAAACCTATTAAACTATGAAATAGATTAACCCAATTATAATTGCTTTATAATTGGAAAGTCCTGAAGGACCTATCCCTATCTAGCCCATGTTAATTAAGTAATTAAACTCGAATATCAAAAACTTTTTTTTTTTCTTTTCTTCCAACAACAGCACTCAGCAATTCAAATTTCAAACATTACCCACACCAAAAAAATGTAAAATATTTTGCCTGAAATTATATAATATTTTACACATTTATTTAGTTTATAATGTAAAATTTACATGAATAGTATAATAAAAACTAATCATTTTTCCATTCTTTAACAATGACGTGGGTTTTGGATGAACACTATGAATTTGTTAATCTTGGAAAAAAAAATTCTGCCTGATAATGATAATAATAATCAATTGGAGCATTGATTTTTTTTTTTTTTTTTTTCCTGCTATGTTAAATATTTCTTCATAGGAATATGATGGATTGAATATGTGGGACTTGAATACTTGATAGACCCGTCAATCCGTCAAGCATGGCACAAAGGAACGTTGAATGTGGCCATGTAGAACAAAACCCCTTGACCGTGAGACCATTTTTGATTAGATATTTAGATTTGTGACTATGTAAGCGACAAAGGAAAGCTGTTCTTTATTATTTTGGAAAAAAAATTTATTCCAACTCCGGTTAAAACACTAGGGACGCACCTCTTCGCACGCTTAAATTTAGTATGTTTATGTGTTAATTCTTGATTGAATTTTAACACCTTCATATGTGATAGGCCAAGAATGTATTGACCCATTGTGATAAATTAACCAATTAATTAACCAAGTGAATTAATTAAGTTCAATTACATGCAATAAGCGTGGTAGCACAAACAGATCACCAACTAAAGTAAATATGCAACGGAAAAGAAAGTTGACACGGTGATTTGTTTACGAATGGGAAAAACCTCCAAGGCAAAAACCCCACCGGATGATTTTAAGGTCACCACTCCCAAGAATCCACTATTATCACAACAAGTGGTTACAAGTAAAAGAATCTCAGTACCTTATACCAACCTACAGTTGAACCCTTACCCCAATACCCAATTGGACTTGTTCTGTAGTGACAATCTCTCCTTTCAATACATGGCTCCTAGTACGTGAGTAACCAACAACTTGAGATGGATGTTGGCTGCAAAGTTCTTCAGTTCATCAACACGATGAAGATCACGAAGCTCCTTGCTTACAAAACCCTACAGCGTACAAATGCAGCAGCTTCTTGAAGAGAAAGATGAACTAGGGCATATGTCTCTGGTTACAATATGCTTGTGAAAAACCTTTGAATTAAGTTGCACTCACTTGCATTAGCTGTGACGGCCCTTAAAATAATCCTTATATATGTTTAGGGTTGTGAAAAAAGAAAGCCCAAACATGTATACACGGATTGGAGTGAAATCAAAACTGAAAATCTGATTTTTATAAATCTCTATAGATAGCTTATCTATCGAGCAGCTGTCGAGCATCGGAATTAAACAGCCTTTTAAACCTCGATAGATATAATTTGTCGAGCTAGCTATCGAGCTATAAAATCCAGTACTTCTTCACTTGATTCTTGAACAGACTTGCATGGCTTTAACACTTGAACTTGAAACCTTATTCCTTGAAGCATTAAACACATTCTAGATCTACCCAATTACAAGTAAAGTGCGTTTTGTCAAAGGATTAGCCAATTCTAGATGACATATATTCCTAACATGATTCACATATGTCCTAACAATATGGATGAAGGGTTGACGGAAAAAATTATTATGCACCAGACCAATGAGACTCATTTTTGAAGTATGATCCGCGTATCAATCATATATGGGTCTCATACTTACACATTACGCTTTTCCAAGTAATTGTGTTGGGCGGTTCTTGATAGTGAGAAGGGCTAGCTGCATGTGGAGTGGGTACTTTTTTTTTTTTTTTTTTTTGAAATTGGAGTGTGGACCTTGGTTAGGAAGTCCAGCAATCTTTTAATTCAGTCGTTAGCTAATCTTAGAGCATTAGCATTGGTGGTACTAAAACGTTATATTGCTATTTTTAGCACCCTTAGAACTAAAAAGACTGTTGCAATGGTGGAGGGAAAGCCAAAAAAATTGACTGTTGAACTACAGTGTACAGCCAAAGATGGTTGTGCACTGTAGCTAAGATGGTAAAAAAAAAACAATATTTTATTAAAAGTTATATTATTTTATTATATTAGTGGTGGTGGTTGTTGCTTATTGTAGTAGAGATATTATTTTATTGTGTTCTTTATATTATTTTATTGTGTTAAATGCTAAAATAAAATTACTGATGTTGGGTGTTTTTAAAGTGAGGTGATAAAATAGATAAAGTAGCTTGTTGTGGTGCCAAATTGCTAAATTTTTGGCACCACCAATACTGATGTTGTTAGACATAAAAGTCAAATAAATATTTCCTAGGCAAAAATTTCGGTTTATTTTAGTATAAAAATATATTTCTTCCTATACCACCTTTCAAAAACATTAACATAATAATAAATATTCTATTTTTTTATTTTATTAAAATATTAATTTTTTTTAAAAAAAATTTATTCTTTCTCCTCATCTCATACATCATAATTACCATCTTCTTTTTCCTTCATTCTCGAAAAAATTAAAAAAAAAAAAAAAAGTGAAGAAAAATGGACCATAGAATGAAAGTTTACTAGACTACAGTAGCAAAAATGAAAAATGGACCATAGATGCATAACTTTAAACAGATTGATGTGAGTAATTTTAAGATTAATTGGTCAAAATTTAGCATTTAGGTCATTTTGCATGGACCAATGCAAGTGCTCCAACTATTTTAATAAATTTAAGACACGCCCAATTTACAATTTTACAACATGATGAAATAAAATTTTATGTTTGCATTGTACTTACAAGGTAAACTTACATTTGCCTTTTTTTGTGTGTCTATAATACAACTTTGCATTGTAAGTACAATACAAACATATAAAAGTCCGATAAAATGATCTAAAATATAAGTGATAGATACTTTATGTCCATTTATTACATGCATTCACCACTATTTTTTTTTTAAGGGAAAAAAAAAATAATAAAATGTGTTTATGAAGGTTTTTGGAAGAAGTAACGGGATATGGTTTCAAGAAATTGGGCCTCTCTTATTAGAAAAGTTAATGGGTTTCTTCTTCAAAAGTTAAAAAACCTATTAAACTAGCCTAAGTCCTTCAAACAATTTCTACTAAAATAGATTAGCCCAATCATAATCGCTTTATAATTGGAAAGTCCTGAAGAGCCTATCTAGCCCACGTTAAGTAAACTTGAATATCAAAAACTTTTTTTTTTTAATTTTTTTCCATCCACCAACAACACTTAGCAATTCAAATTTCAAACATTATTCACACCTAAAAAATGTAAAATATTATACACATTTGCATGAAAATGTATAATATTTTACACATATTTAGTTTATAATGAAAATTTTACATGGATAGTGAAGAGGAGAAAAATCACCCTCGTCCATTGCATAGCAAAAGAAGAGAAAAACCAGCATCGTCCATGTAATGGATGACTACAATAAACATAAAATGAGTTCCTCATAAATGACATGAGTAACGGTTAACGCGTCAAACAAGAAAAAGCACAACTGACAGACCAACGGGCAAAAGATCATTGAATTTTATAACGCCCCCGAGTTCGTTACCAACGGATCCATAATCATAAAGAGAGGCATTTGCTTCCATACTGAGGGGCAAGGACCTACAAAAAGGCACAAAGAATCACAACAAAAGTACGCAACATATGGACAACAACTATCTAGCCAAATAAGCAATTTTTCTGTACAATTTAGCTTTGATCTTACTAACTAGCTTGTCGGAAGCTCCTTCGCACACACCACACCGGTGTATTCCAAGCCTACTTATCCCTTTTTGCTAGATTCTGTAGTCGTTGATTTGATGTCGTCCATCTGTATTGACGAGGAGTTCAACTGATGATTTTTCTGCATCATCAGTTTAGCGCCTTCTGTGGGGACGTTTGCAAATCCATACAATTTCCCTTTTCTTTACAAAAGAATTCCTCTTGATACCAGATGGATTCCACTCAAGTAGCGCAGCAAATTCAAGCTCTGACAGCAAGTGTCGATGAATTGACATGGCAAAATTCAGAGTTAAGGCAGATTGCTGAAGCCCAAAGTGATCAAAGAAATGAAGAAAGGAAGGAGAACAAAAATGATGAGGAGACGACTGATCCATTGAATCATAGGAGAAGAACACCTGAGGGAGAAAATTCTCCAAGATGGAAGAGATGTTCTGCTACATGAAAAGAAAAATGGACAAACTGAGACATAAATTCGAACAAATCTGCATCCAACCTAGACGGCATGATTTTGGCTTCCACAGCTCGAATCCTTCAATGGATTAAAAGACCCCCTAGACCATATCGAGTTCTTCAAGACTTTGATGCACTTGCAGATGACACTAAACGAAGTCATGTGTAGAGCATTCCTAACTACTCTAAAAGGCATGGCTAGAGTGCTGTTCAACAAGATATCACCAGGTACAATTGCTAATTTTGAACAATTGAGTGAGAGTTTTGTTCGTCATTTCATAGGGGGACAATGCCACAAGAAGCCCACGGGCCACTTGCTAAATATCTGACAACTAGAAGGAGAATCAATGAGGTAATATGTAAATCGCTTCCAAGCTGGATTGACCACATTCCAAGCTGGATTGTTTCCTGGAGACTTCTATTTCACCATCACCAAAACTCCACCAAAGACGATGACAGAGTTGCTTCACAAGCCACAGAAATATATGAACATAGAGGTCTAAAGGAATTGTGGGCAAAAGAAGGAAACAAGACGAGCACATAGATCACCATCCAGAAAAAGGACCAAAATCAAAAGATTTAGTTCGATAGACCTTGTTTGTTCCTCACGATAGGGAACATACCACCTTGTCCATGGAACGTTGAGCATTAAAAAATGTATTACCAGTAAGGCCCCATAGTATTTTTCTTAATTCATATCCCTTCCAAGGATTAGCTTTGTTTCCATTGAAGTTGTATTCCATTCAAGTCCTTTTATCTCAGTAAAAGTGAAGTCTTTAGAGAGATGAAATAATTTTCCATAAAAATATGTAACACGTAGAAAATACTGATAAAATATAGTATGCTTCTACATATATATGTGTATGGAAAGTTTAAGATCATCATCGTTAATACAAGATACAAATTATTACCGTTAATACACGATACAAATTACTATTGTTAATACACAATACAAATTACCATTGTTAATACATGATAAATCATTAATACATGACACAAAGTATATCGTTGATACATGATATACATTGTTAATACACGATAAATCGTTAATACAAGAAATTATCATTGTTAATACACGATACAAATTATTTTCATTGATACACAATATATCATTAATACATGATACAGAGTATATCATTTATACATGATATACATAGTTAACACACGATAAAAATTATCATCGTTCATAAACGATGAATCATTAAAAAGTATCGTCGATACACGATACTTAAAGCTCGATATTCTAAATGCTTAGAGCTTGTTTAGTCCCCCAATTCTTAATTATGGCTTGATTAATTTTAGGCTTAACACACTTAATGCAGAATATATGTGATTAGCAAATTAATCAAATGAAACATTCAACAGTTGCATGGATGAACATATAAGTGCAAGGCTAATATGCAAAGGGCGGTAGGGAAAAGGGACTCAAGCTCAAGATAACATGGCGATGTTTTATCGAAGAGGAAGACTGAAGAACTCGGCATAAAAACCTTTCCGCTGCCCTTCAAACCGAAATGATCCACTAGTGAATAAGTTGGAGTACAATGATACCAAAAAGACCCTCCAAGCCTAATCTACCCAATGTAATTGAGGCCTCCAAGCTCCAGCTACCAACGGACTTCTTAGAGTCTTATCTTCACTAGCTTCTTGGATCCCGCAATACTGCTCGATTGCACTGCCAAGCCTCACCGGCTTATTTTGGGAAACACTCAATGCTTCCCAAGCTCCAAAACACCCTCTACACTTTAAATGGGTGTGGGTTGTGTTTATGTACAAATCTCCTCTCAAGGTATAACAATGGGAGAGGGGAGGAGAAGAGACTACAAGAATTTCTCTCTTGAGAATGAGTAGCTCTCTCTAACAAGGTGGGTGTTGTAGAAACCTTTCTAGGGTTTTCTTTTGAATAGCCTCCTTACAATTTTGTGGGTAATGAGGATATATATAGTATGAGTGAAGGGTATAAGATTCACACTTAAATTCCCAGCTATTAGTGCATCTCGCGGGTCATCTTGCAAGTTGGTCTAATCGCGAGATAAGTTGCTAGATACACTGACTCTTCAACTTCCGGCATGTGTTCCTCATTTGACCTTTAATTGTCTTGATAAAATCTTCACCAACTTAATACTAAACCCATTACAATTAAATCCTACAAAACACAAGGAAATAAATTAATGTAATTACAACACTTTTTGTTATGGACTAAAGCCAACATAAATATTATGTGAAAAACCATAACTTAAAAGATACAAACTATCATCGTTCATACACGGTGAATCATTAAAAAAGTATTGTTGATACACAATACAAACTATCATCGTTCATACGCGATGAATCATTAAAAAATATCATTGATACACGAGACAAACTATCATTGTTCATACACAATGAATATTAAAAAGTATCGTTGATACACGATACAAACTATCATCGTTCATACATGATGAATCATTAAAAGTGTCGTTGATACACGATACAAACTATCATCGTCCATACACGACGAATCATTAAAAAATACAAACTATCATCATTCATACACGATGAATCGTTAAAAAAGCATCGTTGATACACGATACAAACTATCATCATACATGATGAATCATTAAAAAAAGTATTGTTAATGCATGATACGAACTATCATCATTCACACACAATGATACAGGGAAGAAACAAAGAGAGAGCTAAGAAGATTTACCAGGAACTAAGACACAAAGCAGAGGAAAACCAAGAAGAAACACTTGGAGGAAATAAATGAAAACCCCAAAAAAATAATGCGCGGGAAACATGGCAAACAGTAGGGTCGGGTCAGGTTAATCGAGCTGCGGGCTAAACTTGCCGAGTTACGGGCCATTTTAAACGGGTTGAAAATAAGTCGGGCCAATCAAGTTGCGGGCGGGTTTGGGCCGACCCGTATTTTCACATTAAAAAAAAAAGAAAAGAAAGACTTAAAAAAAATAAATGTCAAATTTTTAGAGTGAATAAATCAAATCAATCAAAGAAACAAATTGTACATAATACACTTTTTTTGGGGGGGTTAAGTGGGCACCTACTATTATTAGATTATTTGTGTTATGAGATTAAATTCTATAAGGACGCGGTGTAAAACCCATGTTTTACCCCTCCAATCCCAAAATGCCACATCATCTTATCACATATTTAAGAATAAATACAATCACACTCAATTAATTCTAATACCCATATATAAATCTAACCAAATTGGGAATTTATTGAGATGTTATTAGGTGTGGTAAGATGTATTGAATTTAAGTAAAATGCTGACGTGGCAATCACTTATTGGATGGTGTAAAACATAGGTTTTACACCCCATCCTTATAGAATTTAATCTCTTGTGTTATGAGTATACATGTAAAGGGAAAAAAATAAACAAACCAATAAACATAAAACTTTCCGTATCTTTCCAATTCTGATTGTTTTGTGCCTAACTAAATTTTTTTACACTCATAATAACAATATCTTCTATGTTAATAACTCACAGGCATAATGCTTATAATTACAAATTTACAACTTGAGAAAGAGATAGATTTTAAGGAGCAATAGAGGTATATATTAAGTTTACACACTTCTAATTCAAAGTTCACTAATGATATGGACTTTTGGACTTTTTCTTTTACTTTAGTTTTGTATTGTGCTAGTTAGACTTAATGTTTGTTACTTAGTCCTAGTATTTAACTCTACTACTTAGTATTTAACTTAGTGTTAGACATTTAGCAATGTAGACGGGTAGTTGTAAATGATTTTTCATTTTGTATTTTTTTTCCTCTACTACTTAGTATTTAACTTTGTGTTAGACATTTAGTAGTGTAGATGCTTTTTCCTTTGTATTTATTTTCTTTTAATTAAATTTTTTTTAATAAATGGGGGAATGGCCACTGCCACTGGTGACTATTAAATGGCTAAATAGTGTCTGTGCAGTGCTTTATGCATTTATGTCTATACACCTAGCACCTTGATATGTAGTCTAAATATTTTTTAGAAAAAAAAAATAAAAAAGAGTCGACGGGTTAGTCAAATCAGGTCAGGTTGGCTGGCAAAAATCGGGTAGGCCGTAGGTTAGCCCGTTTTAATTCAAGATAAAATGGGCAAATTCGGGTTGGGTCAGCAAATTTTGGCTTGTTTTGCCATGTCTAGGGAAACCCAAGAAACGACTCCAACACATCCAAGTAATCATAGACTGACATATGTCACGACGAGACCAAATATTCCAACCGTGTTTGTAAATACGACGGCAGGAATAGAGTGGCAACTAAAGAGTAGAAAAATCACCTTCGTCCATTGTATAGCAGAAGAAGATAAAAACCAGCATCGTCCATGTAATGGACGACTACAGTAGACATTAAATGAGTTCTCTATAAATGACATAAGTAACGGTTAACACACCGGACAGGTAAAAACGTAACCGATGGACCAACGAGCAAAAGACCATTGAAATCTATAACGCCCCTACATTCATTACCAATGGATCCATAATCACAAAGAGAGGCATTTACACCCATCTTGAGGGTCAAAGACCTATAAAAAGGCACAAAGAATCACAAAAAAGGTACGCAACATATGCACAACAACTCTAGCCAAATAAGCAATTTCTTTGTACAATCAAGCTTTGATCTTACTAACTCATTGGAGGCTCCTTGGGACACACCACACCGGTGTATTCCAAGCCTACTTATCCATTTTTACAGGATTTTGCAGCCATTGATTTGACATCGTCCATCTATATTAACGAGGAGTTCAACTAACGATTTTCTACATCATCAAATAGTTTAATAAAAACTAATAATTTTACCGTTCTTTAACTATGACGATAGTTTTGGATGAACACTACGAATTTGTTAATCTTTAAAAAAAAAAAATGTCCCTAATAATAATAATAATAATCAATTGGAGCACTGATTTTTTTTTTTTCCTGCTATGTTAGATATTTGGCAAAAATCCAAAATTGACCCTCTAACTTTCAACTTTTTTCATTTCAGTCTTCTAACTTTCAGTTTTGTCATTTCAGTCCTTTAACTTTCAATCAATGTAGGATTCTGTTAGAGCATGGTTAGGGGCAGTCGTTAAGGGTACCGAAACGATGCCGTTTTGCCTTTTTGTATGGTCAATTGAAGTTTCAATATAAATTAATTTACCGAGTACGGACAGCAGGACAAAGGGTGGAAAAATAGAAATAAGAGAAAAGGAATGAAGAACAGGACAAATCCTATGCTTCACCACTTAAAATTGCTTTTAGAATTTTCTTGAAATCCTAAGCTTCACCACCTAAGCTTGGAATCACCACCAAGCTTAAAGAAACATATCTATACATAGATTTTTTATTCAAATTGCATTGCTTCAAACCATTCTTGGAGCCTTTTTTAATAGGTTACAAGGAGGACATCAAGCCACAATTACCATAAAATTATTGTTACAATTACCATAAAATTATCAACAATATTAAATTCTAGAATTCCAAAGTGAAATCTAGAAAAATCAGAAATTCAAACTTCGAAAATAAAATCTGAGACTCCACGGGGTACCTATGTGAGTGGTGATTGTAATTATCCCCTTTTAAAGTAAATTTTAGAGATTGATGCTTATGGAGACCCAATTTTTACATATAACCCCAAAGTTCTGTTGTCAGTTAAATTCCCATAATATGTATAAAATGGCTTTATACTATTGATTTTATAATATATTGCTTCACATCACTTGCAAGTCTTATAAATTCTGCCATGCATAATAAAACAGTAAATGCCTAAATGGTGTTTACCATATTTCTAAAATTTTAGAAGCAAGAAATTGTGTAAAATGATGGTAGTAAAATTTTTTCTATGCTTGTGTATCTTGTTGAATCATGTATGCAACTGTCCATATTTTTAGGTATATGCGGATTTTTTTTGGGTCACTTTATTGAACAATTTTTATTATCAGGAAAACATCCCAAATGCAACAGCAGAGAGGGTGAAGGCGGGCATGCTTGGGGGTGTTGAATCTGCGCTTGGGTTACCAAAAGAATCACTTCAGAAACCATTCTATACTCGTGTTCAGTTATGGTAAGGAACCACTCTGCATTATCACCAGTGAGTACATCATATTTTTTCATTGGAATCATCACAACTAACTTGTTTTTCAGGAATGGTTTGCCTTTGGGATTTATTCATTGGAAATTTTCATTTTGGTTCTTTATAATGAATGCTTGAAGAAAATTTTGTTTTCTTTTATTTAAAAACTAAAAATTGGGATAAAGTTTTCTGTAATGACTGGGAGTTTCTCCTATCTTCTGGAGTATCACAGGGGTGCAGCTCTTCCAACTAATACACCTGGCATCCCCTGCATCTTTGATCCTCAGGGAAGAGCTGGTATATGTGGTGATTGGTTACTTGGTTCAAGTTTAGAATCGGCAGCCTTGAGTGGAATGGCTCTTGCCAATCAGGTAAGCGCCACTTTAGTTCTCTATTTGCTTTTATTTTATTTTACTAATTTTTTATGGGATTTGTTTTATATTGGTTATTGGTTTGTAGTTGCTTATATAACTACAAACTCGAAAAAGTTGATCATGGTTTCAACCCATATTCTCCTAATCCAGTAAACACTTTCTTTCTGTGGCTGAACTAAAAAGTCTATGGACTTAAAAGACTGTAAAAGTTGTGGTTTTGTTTTCATTCAAGGTTTAAATAGTTTAAACTTTAAAGTAAAACACAATATCAACAAAATATTTAATATTCACACCAGAGTTGGTCTTTTCCATGCAGATGGCAGATTATTTCCAAGGTGGTGGAGCTCGTCCTGAAGAGTTTGCTGTTGGTTTAATGAATGAGTTTCAACCACTTGGAGGACATGATATTGGACAATTCCCAGGATTGGAGTCCGAAAAACAAACAAATGAGGCTCAGGCATATGAACTTGCCTCTTGAAGTTGTACTAGACCATGAAAATTATTATAGTTTTGGTAAGTTTGATTTCTCAAATGCATTTTCAGATTTAAGCTATTTTTTTCTTGTGCATAAAATCAGAGAAAACAAATAAAAAATCATGTATTCTTAGGTTCTCAGATACATGGTAACACATTTCATGGACAGTTAATTTCTTACTTTGTTAGAATTATATACTTGATTAACTAGCAGTTTTGAGGCTCTTTGCAGTCACAACAGTTGTGAAGGATGATGCTGATGTTTTTGCTCTATAATTTTTATAGTGCTAGAGGAATATCTGTTACTCAGCAGCTCATCACCCCAGGTGTATTGGTTTCTCAGCTCCTTGAAGGAAATTTTAGACATCTGGAGTTCAGGTGAAGAGATATTACGATATTAGTATCTCAGTTCTCCCAAATTCCAGCCCAAGTATGTGAAGCTTAGACCGGCACAAGGGCAGTGTGACTACTGACTAGTCTACCAATAATAGATTTTCAAGACTTAAGCATGGAATTGGAAGCTATTCAAGATCTTCAATAGTGCATGAAATGGAATTATTGCGTGTACTTTGTTGGATAGTTTTGGTAGATGTGATGATAATGTATTTATTTTATTTTTTGAGATTTTGATAGTTGCAATAGGGGAGAGGGAATTTGAACCTTGCACCTCTCTGTTACACCGTTTTAGATTTTTTATTCTCATCAATTTTGGCCTTTCAGTTCAATGAATGAGTTGTTTTAGTTGAATGCTGCCAATGTGATTATGACATACTGTTGTGGAAAAGTTTTAAAGGAAAAGTTTAAAATGGAGGTATGCAAATTCAAATTATCCTTTCAAAGGATGACTTGCTTGATTTTACGAAGTTTTTTTAATTGGAAATTGCACACATGCTGGGTTGGTTTTGAATCTATGATCTCTCCCTTCACATTGCCCTTACGAGGTGTGCCATTTGAGCAGTAACTTATTGGCTTATTTAACAAGTTAGATGTCTTGCAAATGTAGACTGAAACCCATCATATAAGTTAGTTCATATCTTACAGTTGTAGGTGACTGGAGACATATATATATATATATATATATATATATATCTTGTCACCTTTTTTTTGCACTCAGAACATGTTACTAAGGAACAGAAAATAAATTACATAGTACCATAAAATTAAACATTTTGCACATAGTAATGGCGAAATGTTTAATTAAACGATTGCACAAATTACAAAGTACCATAAAATTTAAACGATTGCAAAATGTTTAATTTTATGGCTCAAACGTCAGTGACTGGTCTGGTTGGTCAATTGAAGTTTCAATATAAATTAATTTACCGAGTACGGACACCACACTTTTCCAAATCTTTATTGTTAAGGGGATAATTAGTAGTGTGGCATGTGAGAATTCAGGAAAATCTACAGCATTCCATGTGGATCATGGGTCACCGTCTAGGCATCTATTACACGGTTTGATTAATAAAAATTATCAGACCGACCACATTCCCCAAAAGTTTCTGAAAAAGCTACTGTACGACTTAGTCGTTTATCTTCTTCTTTTTTAATCTGTATATCTTTGTACAGGATGCTAGTTTTCCTATGATAATATGAGTGTCAAAAAAAAAAAAACCATGATCTCAACCTGATCTTAACCCACACATCTTGCTGTAGATCAAACTGTAGCAGGATGTAAAATTTTTCCATTCCCAAATGTGGAATGTGTTTTGTGCATTTTTGTAAACAATGAGAGCTATTTTGCATTTTTAGCTCCCCGGATGGATGGGAATGCTCGATTAGATAGTGTTCAATAAAAATAAAAAGATTTTTCAAACATGGGTTCAGATTTTTCAAACATGGGTTCATCCCAAAAGTAGAAAATGAAAAAGAAAAAAAAAGATTCACTCTTGGGTTTCAACTTCAACAAATCATTCAAAAAGCGACCAGCAAAAATAATTTCCCTTGAACACAACCATGGTACAATCAGCTAGCCCGCTCAATATTTACTGCCTTTCTCTCTCTTCTCTGCCGGTTAGTTTCTTTTCTCTCTTCTTTTTATCCTGTAAATAGTGATTTAGTTAGTTTTTAGAGGTCATGTGCTTCTCACATGTTCATATTGCGTTAGTGTTTTAACGTGAAACTAACTAGAGTAATGATTTGGCAAGTGTATATAGATTAGGGAGTAAATTGACAAATAAAAAAGTTTAAGAGGTGTATGGGTATTTTTCTTAAATTATTTCACATAAAATTGCAAAGTATGATGAAAAGGCACAATCAAAAGGCAAAAGCACATTTACTAACATGCTAATATAATGGTTGTTAAGTTTTTGGAAAATCTTTGCAAAACTTACCTAACCGATGAAATAAAAAGGCAGAATCAAAAGTTACCTTTGGAAAATCTTGGCATACTTGACTAGCGGTCTTGCACTATCAACTTTAGACTTTGCAGAGTCTTTTAAGTAACTATACTTTGAAATCTACCCTTCCAAGTGGAGATTCGAGATTAATTACTTGATCAAAAAGCAAAAGCACATTTACTAAATTACAAACATAATGGTTGTTAGGTTTTCGGAAAATCTTTGCAAAAGCTTACCCAGCCAATGAAATAAAAAGACAAAATCAAAAGATGCTTTTGGAAAATCTTGGCAAACTTGACTTGCGGTCTTGCACTATCAACTTTAGACTTTGCAGAGTCTTTTAAGTAACTATACTTTGAAATCTCCCCTTCCAAGTGGAGATTTGAGATTAATTACTTGATCAAAAAGCAAAAGCACATTCACTAAATTACAAACATAATGGTTGTTAGGTTTTCGGAAAATCTTTGCAAAAACTTACCCAGCCAATGAAATAAAAAGACAAAATCAAAAGATGCTTTTGGAAAATCTTGGCAAACTTTTTTTGAGAAGGAAAAATCTTGGCAAACTTGATTTGCGGTCCTGAATTATCAACTCTAGACTCTGCAATATATATCTCAAAAAAAAAAAAAATTGCTTGGTGAGATTCACACATGGGTTCATCCCAAAAAAAAAAAAAAAAACATTCGCACATAAGTTCCAACTTCAACCAATCATTTAATAGCAACCAGCAAAAATAAATTTACAACGAATGCGAATGCTCTAAGTATTTTTGGTCATTAATGTTGATGTTTCAAATGAATATTTATTCTTTAAAGTTTCAAAAATGCCTTCTATTTAATCATTTCAATTAGTTCTGCTATTTTTCTTGTGTATGTGGCATTGTGGCTAATGGAACAATATTGAAACAACCTATTTTCAATAACATTTATTTATTAAAATACACTATAACCGCATCCAACTCGAACCTATATTTAAGGGCCAATTTCAGTCACCCAATTTGAGTATTAAGTAATTTTATTTTGAAATCTCTCCTCCCAAGTAGAGATTTGAGATTAATTACCTGATCCTACTAATTTTTTGAATAAATATTTCTTTTCCCACTATAAATGGCAGCTACTTTACCTATTATTAGAGTAGAAAGTCCTAAGTATGATCCTTGACTTTACTCTACTTCTAATTTAAAATGTTAAAAATTTCACGTATTGGTCTCTACTTATGAAGTGCGAGTTTAGGTCTACACATAAGCTGGAGTGTTAGAGTTATGTTTAAATAATTAAATTTATCATTTCCTAACAATTTAAGTTTTTGAGACAATGGATAATTTAACAACTACTACCTAACCCAATTTCTTTTATGTTTTGTAGCGAGGCATGTAAGTATTTAGGAAGAGGGAGATGGAGATGGAGATATTGGTTGCATTTGATCTCAAAGGTCATGAATGACGTGACATGCATAGAAAAAAAAAATCCATTTTATATGTAAAGTTGACGGACCATAATCTCCAAAAGTTTTTGGCAATCTTGTACTGGGACTGAACCTCACTATGGCGTCTGTTCTTGATGATAACTCTTTATTATAAGACCAAGACACCAATTGATTTTTGGTGTAGGCAGAAATTGAACTTCAGATTTCTTATTCAACCATAAAAAATTTTCCCAGATGAGCTAACTTATTTAAATAAATTTAGTAGTTTGCAGAAGTACTATGGCGTCCGCTCCTGATGATAACTTTTTTTATTATCAGACCAAGACACTAATCAATTTTTGGTATAGGTAGAAATTGAATCTCAGATTTCTTATTCAACCATAAAATTTTTTACCAAATGAGCTAACTTATTTAAATAAATTTAGTAGTTTGCAGAAGTATGCAAAAATGCATTTTTAAAAATGCATTATTTAAAAAAAAAATCATTTGGTTCTGTTAAAATCATTTTAAAAAATTAATTATGCACCAATAAACAATTTTCCTTATTTTTATCATCTCTTTTCTTAGTTCTTTCTCCAATTTATTTTTTCCTCTTAAGATTTTGGAACCATTTCAAATAACCTTTAAAGGGAATGGCTCGTATTTTTTACACACACATATATAACCTTTAATGTACTTTTCAGACCATCTTTTTTTTTTTTTTTTTTTTTTTTGCATTTCTTTCAATAAAAATAAACGAATATAGAAAACAATGAAATATTACAGTTGAATAATACGTAAATCCTTAAGTTTATAGTTTGATAATTAATGTTAATAGCCTTCTAATTTAATAATTACACAAAAGAAGAAAAGAAAACACATATACATAATACACATGAAAAATGAAACAAACTTAAAACAAGCCCATATTATGTCCAGCATTCTCTCTAGCTATGATCCCCAAGCTTGAATTTAGATGCGTCTCTTCGGACTGAACCAAAGGCAGCACATCTAGAAGTTCCCAATGCGAATGAAACGAGCTTGTCAAACACGATTCTTGAAGGAGAAATGTTGAATTTTATCAAACTTATTCTATTCTCACATGAGTATATATCTTATAGCTTTCGTAATGGAAGACATTATTAGCTTCGATACTTGACTGTTGCCCAACTTATTCATTACTCACAATTCTCTCCCCTCACTGGTTTATAGCTTTTATTAGTGGAAGATGCAATTATTTTCTACCCCCAAAACAACGGTGTTGTTTTTATATTATTATGTATTTATAAGACTAATACGTATTCCATGATAAACTAGTAATAAATTCTTTCAAAAACAATGAATACCCTTGTGGAATATTTCATGTGCTAAGGCAGGTTGATTACTCCTTAATTTTATAGTGGATTAGGTACATATGCACTACATCGCTCTTGAAAGTTCCCAGAAAGTTTGTTCTTTCTCTACCTTCTTATAAATATGTGCTTTTCCTTGAGTACCTAAGCAGCGAAATCAAACCCAGACTGTTTTCACAAAAAGACACCCAATTGTACCTCTTAGCAAAAAAACAAAAAAGAGTTTGTACCGAGCTGCGTGACTGTGGATGGGGCTTTACAACATGAGTTTAGCTCCATCATCCTCATCTTTTTACATGCATGCTTTTATCCTTCTTGTCTTGTGGTGTGGCTTGTTAGTCACCTCTGTTGTTGGCGGGAATAATGAGACAGACAGGTTAGCATTGCTTGAGTTCAAAGCCAAGATCACTAATGATCCTCTCCAGGTTATGAGCTCTTGGAATGACAGCATCCACTTTTGCCAATGGCGAGGGGTCACCTGTGGTCGTCGACATCAGAGGGTCACTATGCTGAACCTGCAATCTTCAAAATTGGTAGGCTCTTTATCACCACATGTTGGTAATTTAAGTTTTTTGAAGGGTCTAACACTCCAAAACAACAGCTTTCATAACGAAATCCCTCCAGAAATTGGCCGTTTACGCAAATTGAAATTCCTGTATTTGAACAATAACACACTTAGTGGCAAAATTCCAACTAGTATATCCGGTTGCACCAACCTCAAATACATTGTTGTCAGTCGCAACCTTTTGAATGGGGAAATCCCTGCAACTCTCGGCACTTTGTCAAAACTCCGATACGCTTCTTTTGAATCAAATAATTTGATAGGAAATATCCCACCTTCTTTAGGGAACTTATCCTCTCTAGAAGTGTTTGGTACACATTCTAATAACTTGAGTGGGAGTATCCCTACTTCTTTTGGCCAATTAACAAGACTTACATTTTTTGGTGTCAGTTTAAATATGTTGTCTGGAAGAATTCCTCCCTCAATCTTCAATTTGTCTTCGTTAAAAACATTTGATGTAGGAAGCAACCAAATCCAACAGCATCTTCCATCGGACATAGGTATCACCCTACCAAATATCGAAATATTAAGCATTATCTTCAACCAATTTATTGGACCTATCCCTATTTCAATATCTAATGCCACAAATCTAGAGGTACTTCAATTGACCGGAAATAAACTAAGAGGCAGAGTTCCTTGTTTGGAGAAGTTAAATAGAGTTTCAATTTTTGTCTTGGGCTCAAACGAGCTTGGAAATGGAGGGGCAAATGACTTGAATTTTCTCTGTTCTTTGACAAATGCCACATCTCTGATCGTATTGGGAATAAATGTCAATAACTTCAGGGGAGAGTTGCCCAAGTGCATTGTCAATTTCTCAACTACTCTCACCATATTGAATTTGGATAATAATAAAATATCAGGAAACATTCCTACTGGGATAGGAAATCTAACCAATTTGGAGAGACTAGAGATGTGGAATAATAAATTATCAGGTTATATTCCCTTTGAAATTGGAAAGCTTCATAAATTACAATTTTTGGCTTTATCTTACAACAATTTCTTTGGGAACATGCCGTCCTCTCTTGGAAATTTAACTCTTTTGATAAAGTTATATTTTAACGATAATAATCTTCAAGGAAATATCCCCTTAAGCCTAGGCAAGTGTCAAAATGTGAACACTTTGAATCTTGCCAATAACAATCTTAGTGGTACTGTATCATCTCTTCTCAGTATTCTCTCATTCTCACCAATTGGTCTAGACTTGTCGAGCAACAAATTTACTGGTTTTATTCCCATGGCAGTAGGAAATCTCAAAAATCTAGAAATCTTGGATATTTCTGAAAACATGTTGTTTGGTGAAGTTCCTACCAGTCTTGGTAGCTGTGTAAAACTAGAAGTTCTAAACATGAGAAGAAACTTCTTCCAAGGGGTCATTCCTTCATCTTTGGAATCATTGAGAGGCCTTGAAATTTTAGACCTTTCCAATAACAATTTCTCTGGAAACGTTCCAAGGTATTTGGAGCGCTTTGAATTCTTGAAGTTATTGAATTTGTCTTATAATCATTTTGAGGGTGAGGTACCTGCAAAGGGAGTTTTCAAGAACACAAGTGCAACTTCAATTAAGGGAAATATTGAGCTATGTGGAGGCGTGCCTATGTTCAAGCTTCCTATATGCAAATACAATAAATCCAAGAAAAGGAAGTTGACTCATTCCTTGAAGATAATAATCTCTGTACTTTCTGGGCTTTTTGGAGTAACTTTGGTGATTTCATTACTACTTCTCTTTTCTTTTAAAAGGAAGAGGAGAGAAAGTACTTTAAATAATTTACAAAATTTTCTTTTGAATATATCTTACCAAAGTCTTCTAAAAGCTACAGATGCATTCTCCTCCACTAATTTAATTGGTGTAGGAAGCTTTGGATCTGTGTATAGAGGAGTTTTTAATCAGGATAGACATATAGTTGCGGTCAAGGTGTTCAACCTTTTGCACCGTGGAGCTTCCAAGAGTTTCATTGCTGAATGTGATGCTTTGCGAAATATTAGACATCGAAATCTTGTAAAGGTACTCACAACATGTTCAGGTGTTGACTATCAAGGTCATGATTTCAAGGCATTGGTATATGAGTTCATGAGTAATGGCAACCTAGATGAGTGGTTGCATACAATTGCAAGAACAAATGAGGCTCTTGAGGAACAAAGGAATTTGAATATTCTTCAAAGACTAAATATTGCCATTGATGTTGCAAATGCATTAGAATATCTTCATCATCATTGCCATACACCAATTGTTCATTGTGACCTTAAGCCTAGCAATGTTCTTCTCGATGATGAAATGATTGGACATGTGGGGGACTTTGGCTTGGCAAAGTTCCTTCTTAAGGCCTCCCAAGATTGTTTCACTAATCAATCGAGCTCTATCGGATTAAGAGGGACTATTGGTTATGCTCCTCCAGGTAAATATCTTTTCCATTTTTGAAAGTTAAAGTCTTTTCTTTTCATAATATTTCTTAATGTACTTTCAAGCATGAAAATAACTTAAGGAAGCCTTTTAGAATATGGAGCATATCTTGAAAGAGATTTGCACTTGTCATAATATTTTTCCTTTTATAATTAAAGAGCTCCTACAAAACTTGTGAGATTATATATCTTACATTTTTCTTTTTCTTTTTTTTATTAAAAAAAATGTGAAACTAGATCAATCATATTGTAAATGTTATGTACAATTGCAGAATATGGCATGGGAAACGAGGTGTCAATTTATGGTGATATCTACAGTTATGGCATATTATTATTGGAGATGTTCACAGGAAAAAGACCCACTGATAACATTTTCAAAGACAACTTGAACCTTCATGATTTTGTTAAAGGAGCTTTGCCTGAACGAGTGATTAACATCGTGGATCCCATTCTTCTTTGGGAAAGAGAGGATATGGAAACAAGGACAAATGATACTCACATTCAAAATCAAATAGGAAGCCCCAAAATTCAAGAGTGCTTGATTTTGATATTTGGAATTGGAGTTTCTTGTTCTATGGAATCTCCAAGAGAAAGGATGAACATTAATGATGTTGTAGCTCAATTGCATCTGATTAGAGAAAAGCTCCTCGGAACTAGAATACGCCGAGAAAGGCTTCAAATTACAGGTAAATTGTTTGTGACACTCTCTTAACCTTTATGGAAGGAGGGGGATCATATAGCCTACACAATGCCACGTACTTTCTTTGAAATTGATAATATTGATGCCATGTGAAATTTGATTACTTGATGGTATTATTCATATGATTAAGATTCGTCCAATTTGTTTTCTAGGATTTAGAATAAGCTCTTACTAAGTTCCATTTGGTGATTTCTACACTTACTGTACTTTTTATAGAGACGCCTTTGATGTAGACATAGGCAGGTAAGAAGTTTAACTGATTTACTTGGAAATATTTAGTTATTTATAATCTTAACTATCTCACAAGTACCTGGATAACCATATCCATAAAAACATTGAATGAGTTTGGGATTCAAAGGCTGAACCTTCTTGCATTATTATGAATCCTTTTACTAGCAAGACTAAAACTAAAATGGTTGCTTGATTTTTAAGCTATGGGAGATGGATGGTTGTTTCAATTCCTTACTCTTGAAGGGAAAACCTCATTCACCGCATAGCATTAACATACTTTGGAAACCAAAGCATGTTCTTCCTATAAATAGAAATGATTTCCCTTAATTCAATGATTTAGAGAGATAATTGTCTTCCTTGAATGCAGGTACAGAGGGCCAATGACCCTATTGGAAGGTGCCATTATGACTTGATGAGGTTTTGATTTTGTATAATGTTGGAACTAAATAATCAGATTTGTAGCACCTCCTTTTGTTTCTTTTAGCAATCACTTATTAGTTTATCTTGTATTTATCATAATTCTTTTTTTGGTAATCATATCTGTGGAATAATTTGTGGCTTTAACGTTACTCTAAAAAAATAATAAAGACCCCGTGGATGTAGGCTTTTATTGCCGAACCATGTTAAAATTGTTGTCTTCTTTCTTTATTTTCTTTCATTTTCACAAAGGAATGCCACAGCTTGGAGCATTTGATAGCATCAGCAGCCAAGAAGCCTACTAGTTTGATAATGATTAGCTCCTTTGTCAATGCAAATTATTAGCCCTAAATCAGATGTGTGTCACCCATAATTTGATGATTACATACAAGAAAAAGCGATACATACTTGCAAGATCATATACCATTAAGGTTATTGTGAAGCAACCAATAGTTGCTTGTAGATCTTGTTATGAGAGCTTTTTTATTCTTAACGAGATTTTTTTTTTTAGATAATATCTTTTGAAGTTTACTTGATATAAATAGAGAGAGTATATTTCATAATTAAATTAGATTATATTTTATGAATCTAACATTTTAACGTTATTTTAAATTTTAAATAATGTGACACTAATTAGATATTTAAATTTGCAAAATTTAATCTCAATAAATAACTCAATCAATTTCCAATTCGAGAAAAGAACTAAGGAATGGTCGGAAGTGAGAAGAATGTAAGTAAAACATACTTCACATGTCTTAAATTTAAAAGTTAACTAGTCACATCGCAATGCGTATAATTATTTTAAGATGCGGTATAATGTATAGTTTATTTTTTAAATTTTATTGTAGATAATTTGTTCTTCCTAAAAATTATACAATTTCTAAAAGTAATTTCCCTCTCTCTATTTTTACAAATATATATTGTATCATTTTAAAAAAAAAAAAATTTATTGATATTATTCTTTTTTGAAGTGATCAATTTTCTTCTAACTATTGTTATTATATATTATACTTTCCTAATTTCTTTTATTACAACTAAAATTTTTAAGTTTCAAATTTCCCATTCCCTTAAGGAGTTTATCATGATAATCAAAACTTATAATATAATTACAATTGATATTACTCTACTTATTGATAATTTTATTAACCCAGACTAGTTTTTTCCCATTCTTACCAATGTGGATCAAAATAGACCTAATTGGACCAAAAAGACCTAAGTGGACTGAAATGGAACAAATTGGACTGAAATAGACCAAATTTGATCCAAATGGACCAAAGTAGATAGAAATGAACCGAATTATACCTGAATAGACCTAATTGGACTGAAGTGGATTGAATGGACCGAAGGTGGAACGACTTGGACCGAGTAAACTGAACTGGAGCAAAGTGAATCAAAACTGACCAAATTAGACCAAAATGGACTAAAATGGAATGTAGTATAGACAATTTACTACTAGTCTATTAATTAAAGCAGCCCCAAATTCCCATCACAATAAACCTCATGCATATTTTCTCAATATGAATTGTTTTTGATAAAACTCTCTTATGCTTCTACTCATGAATTCAATATCTGTGATAGAATTTCAGACTTTGAAGTATAACCTTTACATGATCAAATAAGAGAAGGAAAAAGAACCACTGCTCACCTTTGGTGTGATGGTTATTTTACAAGTATAAGTGCTTATGGAGTACGAGGGAGGTAAGGGCTAAGGTTCAAGTTTCTAGGATGGAGTTTCACACACATACACTTAGATTAGACTAGACTACTAGAGTAGAATTCTATCTCAAATAAAATAGAATAAAAGGAAAAAGAAAGTCTTTTTTTTTCTCATAATTAAAATTTCAAATTACTATTGATTCATATCAATTTCTTTTTTTTTTTTTTTCTTTTTTTTTGTGTGAACAAGTTCTTGTATTGAAACAGAACATTGAGAGTTTTTCCATTAAAGAGCCTTAAGGCTTGTAGCATAAATGGTCACACATTTGGAATACTTATATTTTAAAAACAACTTTAAGGCTAAAGATAAAATTTGAGCTTTTGCTTTAAAGCTCTTTAATGAACTGTTCCAGATTTTTTTAGAAAATTATTAATTGACCTAAATGTTTTATTATTATTATTATTTATAAATGGGACATAATGATCCCTAATTTTAAGAGATAATGGCTACATTAATAATAATAAAAAGACAACATTGGTCATTGATTGAGTTGATTGTGTTCAAGTATGAAAATAGAAAACGTTGTAATTATATATATTGACTCTTTAACCATTGGTTACCGAACAATATTACTAACATTGTCTTGTAGTATAATGAAGTGAGAGTTAACGGTTCAAAAGACATTCTTTCGTGAATGATAAACAAGACTAAGCCACAACAAGAAGTTAAGAACAACAACAGAATTCAAAACACTAAAGGGCCATTTGGTAATGTTGTTCTAATAATGTTGTTTGTATTTTTTAGAAAAAGTGTGTGGAAATACGTGTAATGTTGTTTAAACACTGAAAACTATTGCTCAAAACACCCTACAAGAATAGACATTTTTCCCATACCAGTATATTTATATAGAATGATGGAAACATCAAATAACTTTGACCATCTTATTCTCTACCTCAATAATTGATCCACCATTTTTTTTAGATAGGTAGATGGTCATGAAAAAGGGGTGGGATTTGAAACTCAGATATATAGTGATGGGACCAACGAGCCCTTTTTCTCAGATGAACAAATCAAACACCTCCGTCCACATCTCCACGTCACTGACGAATGGAGGAAAGCCATTCAATGTAGTAAATAATGCCCCGGACGGTTACAAGACCAGCTGTATAGACCGTTGGAGGCCCATCATGGCCTACATTACTGAGCATGGAAGCATTACCAAGAAAAGCATTAAACCCACAATAAAAGCCACAACGGCTAGATGCTGTGGCATCATATATAAACACTCCACAAAACCAATACAAGGTACGAATAATCAAAATACATGCCATAACTCTAATCTCTGATATTCTCTTAGAATTTCAAGATGCTGAGTTAATCATCGGAGATTCTTTGGCAAGCACCACACCGGTGACCATCTAAGAAGGTCTTCGTGCAGTATTTTTAGGTACAGGGACGAGGTTGTTGGCTCATCTAGACGAGTTCATTTGATTGAAGATTCCTGCTTCATCAGTTTGGCGCTGTTTGTGGGGAACGATATTTTTGGGCATAGGTTCGAGAACGTAGTTCCACTCAACTCATAAGTCTAGATGGAGCCCAACACTCCCCAGGACTCTACAGCATTAGCTTTGCAAATCCAAACACTAACAACTACCGTGGAAGAGCTTACCCGACAAAATCAAGAGATGAGGTTGCAGCTGCAGCAAGAGGGGAATCGGTCTGGGATTAACCGAGATGATGATGGGGATAGCCAGAGAAGGGACGAACGTTGACGACCTACCACCCCATAAGAACCAAACTCGGACCTCCTTAGGGAAATAAGAAAGGAGATGGACGAGCTGAGGAGTGCAGTATAGGAAAAAACAGACCGGAGCTTGGACTGTATGGTCAGGAAAACAGATTCACCCTTCACCATGGCGGTTTTAGAGTGCCCAGTGCCCTTGAAGTTTTGCCTACCATAGCTTAAGCCGTTTGACAGGTTGAAGGATCCTTTGGATCACCTTAATACCTTCAAGACGACTTTGGGTCTTCAACAGCCGCCTGACGAGATATTGTGCCGTTCCTTCCCGACTACCCTCAAAGGAGCTGCGAGGAAATGGTTCATGAAGTTACCAACTTCGTCCATTGATGACTTCGAGCAGCTGAGCAACTCCTTCTTACGCCATTTCGTTGGTGGACAACATCCAAAAAGGCCAGCTCCACCTTTTTACCATTAAACAAGGAGAAAAGGAGACGCTGAGATCGAACGTGAAGCGTTTCACTCGACAAATTTTAGAGGTGGACGAAGCAGATGACAAAGTGTAGCTGACGACCTTTAAAGCAGGGTTGAAGTCCAGGGAGTTTGTGGTCTCGCTCGTGAAGAACCCCCCATGGACGATGGCGGAGATGCTCCTAAAAGCTCATAAGTACATGAACGCTGAAGACACTTTAGCGGCAATTGAAGAAGTCGAAAAGCCTAATGAGAGGGAAAGAAAGGGAGATGATCAGAGAGGACGGAAAATGAGCGGGTAGATTGTCAAAGTACTGACGGGAACAAGAGGAAAGACGATAAAACTCCTCACACGGTAAAATTTACTCCTTTAATTATGCCTGTTGACAAAATTCTGGCACAGATTAAGGACAAGCATTACCTCAAGTGGCCAAGGCCGTTGCACTCGTCACCTAATGTCTGTGACAAGAGGAAATACTGCCGTTTTCATAAAGATCACGGCCATTATACAGAGGACTGTAGAGACTTGAAGGAGCAAATAAAGGAACTCATACGAAGAGGGAAGCTGCAAAAATTTGTAAAGAAGGGAGATTCCACCAGGCCTAGAGACGATGGCGGAGACAAGCCAGAAGCCTCTCCAAGGAATGACGATCACAAGCCACATCGCCAACAAAATATGATAGGAGAAATAAAGACTATCACAGGGGGGCCATCCACAAGGGGGTCGTTCAGATCCCTCAAGAAGTCATACCAGAGGCAAGTGAACAACATCCATACGATACCACCCTTAAAGCACAGACGGACGGACAGGGATATCATGTTTTTAGAGGAAGACACTAGAGGAGTGAAGTAGCCACATGACGATCCCCTATCAATACCAAGGTAATCCTCGTGGACAACGGCAGTTCTGCAGATATCATCTACCTTTCCGCTTTTCAACAGTTGAAGGTGTCCCTCGAGAGGCTATGTCCTTTTGACTCCCCCTTCGTCAACTTCAGTGGAGACAAAGTGTATTTTAAGGGCATAGTGACACTGACGGTCACAGTGGGAGCTTACCCGAGACAATTGACTCGTCAATTGGACTTCCTGGTAGTAAACTGTCCATCCTCCTACAATGTGATCATTAGGAGGCCCACACTCAATCATTGGAAGGCAGCCACATCCACCTATTGCCTAAAGGTAAAATTCCCAACAGAAAACGGCATAGGCGAGGCAAAAGGAGATCAAGTGCTGGCCAAGGAGTGCTACCAGGCCATGTTAACAGCAAAAGAAAACCATACGTGGATGATCGAGGAGAAAAAAGAAGAGAAAGTGGAAGCCCTAAAGACAGTAGAGTTGGTCGACGGAGACACAGCAAAGACGACCAAGATAGGGATGACTTTGAGTCTTGAGATGAAGTCGAGACTAGTCCAATTCCTCAAGGAAAACGTGGTCGTCTTTGCATGGAACCACGAGGACATGCTAGGCATATCCATAAAAGTCATCCAACATAGGCTGAATGTGGATCCCGAGAGGAAGCCCGTCCAGCAGAGACGACGAGTCTTTGCTCCAAAACGAAATCAAGCTATTACTGATGAGGTCAACAAGCTTTTATCGCCAGGCTTCATTAGAGAGGTTTATTACCCAAATTGGCTTGCCAATGTCGTCCTGGTGAAGAAAGCAAATGAGAAATGAAGGATGTGCGTAGACTTCACGGACCTAAACAAAGCCTGTCCAAAGGACAGTTTCCCTCTGCTAAGGATAGATCAGTTGGTGGATTCTACAGCAGGACATAAGCTACTGATGTTCATGGATGCATTCTCGAGGTACAATCAGATAAAGATGGCCGAAGAAGACCAGGAGAAAACTGCCTTTATCACGAACCAAGGGCTTTACTGTTATAAGGTAATGCCCTTTGGACTGAAAAACACAGGAGCAACTTACAAGAGGCTAGTAAATAAAATGTTCAGCAAGAAAATCGGGAGGAACATAGAAGTATATATGGATGACATGCTCGTCAAGAGTAAGGAAGAGTCTACTCACCTGGACAATCTCTGAGAGACATTCACCACTCTCAAGCACTACCAAATGAAGTTGAACCTTAGTAAGTGTACCCTTAGAGTAGCCTCAGGGAAGTTCTTGGGGTTCATGGTGTCCTAAAGAGGGATAGAAGCAAACCCAGAGAAGGTACGAGCCATACTTAATATGACGTTGCCCAAGACCGTCAAAGAAGTCCAGAAGCTCACAGGGAGGATAGCAGCATTCAACAGGTTCGTCTTTAAAGCAACGAACAAATGCTTGCCCTTCTTCAAGACACTGAAGCAAGCTTTCGCTTGGACCGACAAATGTGAGAAAGCTTTCCAAGATCTCAAGCACTACTTGAGCAATCCAACCCTTCTGAGTCCATCCAAGGAGGGAGAAAACCTGTATTTATATCTGGTAGTATCTGCAACAGCTATAAGTGCAGCCTTGATTCGGGCAGAGAATAAGACGCAGCTCCCAGTCTACTACGTCAGTCAAGCCTTCCAAGGGGCAGAGGCCAAGTACCCACAGATAGAGAAGATTGCATTCATATTGATCGTAGCCTCAAGCAAATTGTGACCCTACTTCCAGGCGAACCCCATCTTGGTGATGACGGATAAGGCTGTAAACGAGTCAAGCTTTGTCGAGTAGTGCATGTTCAAGCTTGGCTCGTTAGGAAAAATCAAAAGCTCAAGCTTGGCTTGAGCTCGTGACAAGCCTAAAAATAGCGTTTGAGCTTGAGCTTGTGGGAAAGCCAAAGTGCTTGAGCTTAGCTTGACTTGGCTTGATTAATTAGTCAAGTCAAGCTCAAGCTTAATATCAAGCTCAAACTCGAGCTCAGGTCAAGCTTTTGAGCTTGAGATCTAAAAAAATTACATTATCAAATGCTTAAATCTCTATAATTAAGAAAAAAAGAAAAAGAAAAAAAATAGTATACTCATTTTATCATGCATCTAATCCTACTTATGATTAGCCATTATTCAAATTAAAGATTTACATAATTAAATTCATTCATTCATCATTCCTTATTTATAGTTTCAGCAATTATTCAAAATACAATTTTTACATTCACTTTAGATGGTGAAGAACTAGAAAAATACTTGTTTGTAACTATTATGAATGAGAAAATACTAACATATTTCATAACTTTACTTTAGATGATTGATAGTAAAAGATCATATGTGGCGTACTTAATTAATTAATTAATTTTTAAATGTAACTATAGTCTAAAGTGGTTCTTGATTAGTTTAGAGGGAAGGAAAAAAATTAAGGTAATAGATATTGACCATGTCATTATTAAGATATGTGTAATGAGTATATTTAACTAACACATAGAAACTTATAAATGAGTCTATACTTGAATTGTTGTGTATCAAGCCTAATATCTCATGAGCTTGTTCGTGAACAATTTTTTTTGCTTGGGCTCGACTTGTTTATTAAACGAGCCTAAAACTAAGGCTCAAGCTTGGCTTATTTATAAACAAACAAACATGAATGAGCTTTTTATCGAGCTGAGCAAGTTGTTCATAATCAACTTGGTTCATTTACGGCCCTAATGATGGACCAGCCCATTAAGAAGTCCATGAACAAGCCCGAGGCAGCAGGAAGGATGGTCTAGTGGGCAATTGAGCTTAGCCAGTTCGACATTGAGTACCACCCCAGGACAGCTATTAAGGCACAGGTGTTAGCAGACTTCATCGCTGAGTTCACCATCCCAGATGAGGAAGATACGACTGACGAGGCCGAAAGATGGACGGTTCAAACTAATGGTTCGCCAGCTCGAAAAAGGGGCAGAGTAGGGGCCGTCATCATCACCCCTGAAGGAGAGATGCTCAGATACGGAGTTAAGCTAAAGTTCTCAGCCACCAATAACGAAGCTGAGTACGAAGGAATACTGATGGGGCTGAGGATCGCAAAGGCATTAGAAGCTAAAAACTTGCTCCTCCAAAGTGATTCAAAACTGGTAGTGGGACAGATAAAAGAGGAATATGAAACAAAGGAGGAGAGAATGCAAAAATACCTTAGGCAGACGAAGGATTTAACACAGGAATTTGATTGTGTGGAATTTGCGCAAATCCCCAGATTCCAGAACATAATGGCAGACGAGATCGCGAGGTAGGTGTCATCAGAAGAAGAATCAACGAGTATAGACTTGAAGATGGAAGTCTAGAAATGCCCCAGCATTGAAAAAGCTTCTACCATTGTAATCCGAAGTGTAAACAGCTAGATGACCCCAATCCTGTCCTTCCTTCAGGACGAACACCTTCCACAAGATGTCAAGGAGGCTAGAAAAGTCAGGAAGAGAGCAGCCAGGTTCATGATCTTGAACGACACCTTATACAAGAAAGGCTTTTACATGCCCTACTTGAAGTGCGTCGACGAAGAGAAAGCCAAATACATCCTGGAAGAGATCCATAGAGGGGTTTGCGGTGACCATGCAAGCCCTAGATCCTTGGTAAGCAATGTTATCAGAACAGGTTACTTCTGGCCTACTTTGTAGGCAAACGCAAGGGAGTTCGTCAAGAAATGTGACAAATGCCAAAGGTTTGGAAATGTCCAACGCCTCCCAGCAGAGAAACTCATGCCGATAGCCTCCCCATGGCTGTTTGCACAATGGGGAATTGATATCGTCGGTCCATTACCTCAAGGTAAGAGACAGGTAAAATTTTTACTGGTCATTATTGACTATTTCACAAAATGGGTTGAAGCAGAAGCATTATTAGCCATCACCGAAGCAAAGATCCAGAGCTTTCTATAGAAGAACATAATTTACAGGTTCGGGATTCCATGGACGATCATATCGGAAAATAGACAGCAGTTCGACAGTCAAGGCTTCAGGGATTTTTGTTCAAGTCTAGGAATCAAGAACCAATTCTCATTCCCAGGACACCCACAAGTGAACGGACAGACGGAGGTGACGAACTAGACGCTAATCAAGATCATCAAAGCTAAGTTGGACGAAGCTAAGGGAGCATGGCTGGAGGAATTGCCTAATGTCTTGTGGGCATACAGGACTACAGTTAGAACCCCAATAGGAGAAACCCCCTTCAGACTCACTTATGGCACCGAAGCAATAATCCCGGTCGAAGTAGGAATCACCAGCATCAGACGAGAGGCGTTCCATGAAGAAAACAACGATGATCAACTAAAAGTCAACCTAGATTGCTTGGACGAGGTTAGAAACGGAGCTTTTCACAAAATGACAAAGTATCAGCAAAAGATGGCCGAGTACTACAACAGGAGAGTGAAACTCAAACGACTCAACATATGAGATCTTGTCCTACGCAAAGTCACCCCTGCAACCAAAGATTTGGCCCAAGGGAAACTCGGCCCAACTTGAGAAGGACCCTACCGAGTCACCCACTACTCTAGACAAGACAATTATCACCTGGAGACCCTAGACGGGAAGAAGCTGCCACGACCGTGGAACATTGAGCATTTGAAGGAGTACCATCAATAGATGTAACAAACAACTGTATTCAGCCCATGGTCTAATGCAAACAAACCTAGCAGTTTTAAAACCAAAAATTTGGCTAAGTAACAAAATTTTGCTTAGACGGATGTAAGTTACTAATGATGCCAAAATGACAAGATCCCTTAAATGGGTGTAAGTCAGCCAAAAATTTGGCCAAGTAACAAGATTCCGCTTAGACGGATGTAAGTTACTGTTGATGCCAAAATGACAAGCTCCCTTAAATGCCAAAATGACAAGATCCCTTAAATGGGTGTAAGTCAGCCGAAAATTTGGCCAAGTAACAAGATTCCGCTTAGACAGATGTAAGTTACTAACAATGCCAAAATGAAAAGATCCCTTAAATGGGTGTAAGTCAGCCAAAAATTTGGCCAAGTAACAAGATTCCACTTAGACGGATGTAAGTTGCTGACGATGTCAAAATGACAAGATCCCTTAAATGGGTGTAAGTCAGCCAAAAATTTGGCCAACAAGATTCCGCTTAGACTGATGTAGGTTACTGACAATGCCAAAATGATAAGGTCCTTTAAATGGGGCGTAAGTCAGCCAAAAATTTGGCTAAGTAACAAAATTCCGCTTAGACGGATGTAAGTTACTAACGAGATCCCTTAAATGGGTGTGAGATAGCCAAAAATTGGCCAAGTAATAGGGTTTCACCTGGACAGATGAAAGTGTAACCTACTAACGAATGTAAGTCATCCAATGGTTAGTCCAGACGTCAAGCTAAGGATAAACAAGCAACGAAGCAAGAAAAAATCAGGCGTGGACAAAAGTATATCAAGCACAATAAAACAGGTGAAACATAAAGTAGTCAATACAATTAAAAGCCCAAAAACACCAGGCAACCAACATTGTTCCAACATTAGAAAGTATAGACCTAGAAGCACTGGGCAAAAGATATTGTTCCAACAATGAAGAAAACCAGCCCAAAAACACACTGGGCACCCAAAAATATATATATATATATTTATTTATTTATATAGTAATAAGTCTGTGCAGGTCTAGATTGCGGCTTCTCGTCCATTAGCATTAGCAAGTTCTGGAGTATCTCCTTTAGGAGCAGCAACTGTGTCCTGGACAGCTTGAGACGTTTGAGGAGCCTCGTCTGCAACCATTTCCTTGTCCACTACCTTGAGGTCCAGCTTTTCCAAGTCTACTCCGATAGGGTGCTAGACGAGGAAGCGCCGCAAGAGCTCGAAGCCTTTGTAATACCAGCAGAAGAGTACGGTGTTGTACTCTTTAGTCTGTTGAAAGGCCTCGACGGACATGGTAGTGACCGTCTTTACCCTCTCCTTTACAGCCTGGAGTTACTCGTCCTTCTCGAGGGTTAGTTGCCTCTCTGCTCTCAGGTTGTTTGACAGAACCATGGCCTTTTCTTTCACATTGTTAGCCTCGTCCATAGCAGCAATAAGGTTCTTCCTCAGCTTCAAGAGCTCCACCTCTAGACCCTTGGCCTTGGCCTTTGCAGACGAAACCCTAGCCTCCTGGCTCAGATATTCTGAAGTTATGTGGATAGTTTCCCCCAAAACCTGTAAGAGAGATTCTTGTAAAAAAAAAAAATAATAATAAAAAAAAAAAAAAACATACTAAGGACAGGCTGGACGAACATATTACCTGAACGAGCTTGTGGACATGACGACCCACCATCACGTTGGGCGGCACCCTAGAAAGGGCCTTGAGCTAGTCACTAGAGAAGACCTCTTGCGCCCTCATCTGTGCAAGGTCAGTATCGTCCCAAACGCTGGACGATCGCGAAGAAGCCTTCTCTTTCCCTTCGTCTACTCAGGGCTTCTTCTTAAGCGGTGTGATTTCTTCCACCGAAGTAGCCGGGGAAGCCGCCCTCGTCGGTGTAGGGACGTTGGCCGTAGGAATCGCAGGCAGCCCTTGATCCACTACGCGAACCCCCTTCTTCCCAAGGGTAGAGAGAGGCTCGTTCTTCTTTGCCCTCATCTTGGTGTACATATCTTGATTAAATTTTGTCGTCATCACTGCAAAAGAAAAGAAGGAAAACACTTTAAAAAAAAAAAAAAAGGAGAGAGAAGACGACGAGAAGTAATAATACTCACTCTTCTCTTCAATGGCAATGGTCCGAAGAACAAAGGCAGAGGGTTTTGGACCAAGACAATGACGAGCAAGAGTCCTCGGGTCAACGAGGTCGTCAAAATCATCTATAGTCTTCGCGCGCTTCACAGTAGCCTCCACACGGTCCTTGTACCTGCTTTTAAGCCTTGGGCGCTTTGTAACTGCACACAACAGACAGAAAAGTTAGTGATGGTGAGAAAAAGAATGACGAACGCGTAAGAACAAAGGGACTTGCAGAGAAATGACGCACCTAGACTTGGGGCTCTCCACCGACGGAGTAACCTAGGGACGTCGTCCCAAACTTCGTCAAGAAGTGTCTCCCAATCATCCCTGGACACAAAGAAAAACCGGGACTCCCAGTATCTGAAGGACTCATTTAGACGGTATAGATAGACAAATTCATCCACCCTAATCATGTCTCCCTCTGTGGACTTCAACCAAATCTCTATAAAGCTAACTACAGTCCTCCACGAATTGGGCATAAGTTGCTCGGGAGCAATATTGAAGTGGTTTAGGAGTTCCATTATAAAGTGTTGGGAAATTTAGACCCCAATTGATATAATTAACAAGTTCTAAACCCAATTTTTTAATTAGATTTATTATGAATAAACCTTATTAAAAAAAACAAACATCAATATCATGTCAATATCATGCACAGCGGAAAATAAAATAAGACAAAATATGATGACCTAGAAAAACCAATGAAACAAATTAGTTTCACAGTAAAAAACCTGGGGGAAACCTTCTCGAAAAGCAATTCACTATAGTAAGGAGAAGTTTCAAATATAATACAAAACCTTTGTCCCTAGACTCTACAATCCTCGTAGATGAACTTACAGTGAAAATCTTTTTCCACTTCAGAACCTCTAAACTCTTCAATATATGAACGCCACCCTTTTTGCATGGATCCCAGTACATGACTTACCAAAGATGCACGGCTCCCAGTACGTGACTAACTCACCAACTTGAAGAAGATGTTGGCTGCAAAGTTCTTTACTTTATCAACAATAAAGATCAAGAAGCACTTGGTTACAAAACCCTTAGGCGCAAAGACGCAGTAGCTTCTTTCAGAGAGAATAAGACATTGATCATTTTTTGCATGTGTTCTCCTTGTATTCTCTTATGTGAAGGCCTTTAAAATAAGTCTTATATATGTCTAGGGTTGTGAGAAAAGAAACCCTACACAAATACATAAGCATAGGCCGAAAATCAGATCTGAAAAACTAATTTTCGTATCTGTTGTGAGCTATCGAGAGGTATCAAGAGCTATCGAGCTTTAATGAATCAGCATTTCTTCACTTGTTGCGAGCTATAGAGAGCTATCGAGCTTTAAAATCCAGCACTTTCTTACTTGTTTCTTGGATAGACTTGCATGGCTTTAACACTTGAACTTGAAACCTTGTTTCTTGAAGCATTAAACACATCCTAGATCTACCCAATTACAAGTAAAGTGCGTTTTGTCAAAGGATTAGCCAATTACATAAAATATTGACATATGTTCCTAACATTGAATCACATATGTCCTAACATAAAAGGACGGGCGGGAAACCTAAACCCACTCTGAAAGGCGGCCTCATAAAAACACACCTCTCCTAGTGAGAAGTGGCAAGCTCGTTCCTCCTTGTGAGGAAGATGGATCCAAACCTTCTCGGGAAACTGAAATCGATCCTTAAAGCGAGAAAGGGTTTCAGCATCCAAACCACACTCCTCATCTAAAGCGGAAAAAGCCCTAACTACCTTGGGAGTAGAAACGGCAGTATCCTCCTCCACGGGGTTGTCACTAGATGACAAACCTGTCTCTAACTCACTAAACCTAACCTCCAACATAATTCTTCGGTCACTCACTAGATCCTCGAACCAATCAACAGATTGACTCAACACGGGAAATAAATCAGCTAGTACTAAGCTTAGGCTATTTCTCTCACCCACAAAGCCCTCAACTAAAGGACAGAAACTAAGAGAAATTCCCAAAGAGGCCCCTAAGCGCTCAAAAAGGAAAGAAACAGAGGGACAAAGCGCCCTAACCTTAGAGCTACTAAGCATGGAAAAGCAACAGAAGAGGAGCAAGATCCTAAAGAAACCAAAGGCACAAAAGAGGAAAAGATAAAAAGGAAAAATCAGAAACCTCTACAAGTTATCTACTTTATGGAAAACAAATCAAGGGAGGAAGAAGCCGTACCTCAAAAACGCAACCCTAAAGAAAGCAAAATGCAGAGAGCAAAAGGCAGGAACTCACAATGAGAATTGTGGCTCGGAGAAAAAACGTAGAACAACAATAGCAGCAAAAGGAAAATGAAAAGTGAAGAAGAAAGAGGAGAAAGGGAGTTTAAAAAACTAAAGCACAGAAAACTGAAAAAAAAAAAAAAAAAAAAAACAGCAGGAAAACCGAGAGTCACATGGAGTGGAGCATTAAATCCACCTCTCAGGGTAAGGCACATGGCTATGACCTGCCTGGCGCAGCCACTACGCATTGAATGCAGAGAGAAACCCCAAGAGACACGTCTAAAAAAAAAAAAAAAAAAACCTTTCGCCTCTTGATGATCGTTGCGACATGCAAGGACGACCACAAAGCCTGAGGGACAGCTGATGGGATCGACGAGCCCTTTTTCTCAGACGAACAAATCAAACACCTCCGTCCACATCTTCACGTCACTGACGAATGGAGGAAAGCCATTCAATGCAGTAAATAATGCCCTGGACGATTACGAGACCAGTTGTATAGACCGTTGGAGGCCCATCAAGGCCTACATTACTAAGCATGGAAGCGTTACCAAGAGAAGCATTAAAGCCACAATAAAAGCCACAACGGCTAGATGCTGTGGCACCATATATAAACACTCCACAAAACCAATACAAGGTACGAATAATCAAAATACATGCCATAACTCTAATCTCTGATATTCTCTTGGAATTTCCAGACGCTGACTTAATCATCGGAGATTCTTTGGCAGGCACCACACCGGTGACCATCTAAGAAGGTCTTCGTGCAGTATTTTCAGGTACATGGATGAGGTTGTTGGCTCATTTGGACGAGTTCACTTGATTGAAGATTCCTGCTTCATCATATAGCACCATAAAAGATACCATTGCAACTAAGTTATCACTCAAGTTGAAACCCAAGCCTGACCTACCAATTCTATTCATTTCAAATTATGTCATTTGGAGATCTTGTAAGGAAAGCCTTTTTATGCTAAATTGGATCTCCTTCTCTTTTTTTCTTTTGTTTTATTCCTTTTTATTTTTATAGATAATATCCCTTGAAGAGTACTTGAAATAAATAGAGAGAATCAATTTCATAATTTGAATTTAATTTTATGAATCTAACAGTATACGTTATTTTAAATTTCAAATAATGTGACCTTAGATGCATATTACATATGTAATATTCAATCTTAATGAAGAAATCGATCAGTTTCCAATTCAAGAAAAGAACCAATGAATGGTCAGAAATGAAAAGAAAAAATATGAGTAAAATATACTTTGCATGTCTGAATTTAAAACCGTCTCTGTCTCTACACTTTTTGGGCCTCTTTATTATTATTATTATTTTTTTCAAATAGGTAGATGGTCAGCAAGGGCACTATATAGAATTATGGCATTTGGTTGGGATTTAAAACTCCGATAGAGAGCACTATAAAAAATATTATTACTATTGAGTTATCACTTATTACTTGAAACCCAAGTTTGACCAACCAAGTCTATTAATTTTAAATTATGGCATTTGGACCCAAACAACACTTGGGTCTAGTTTCGAGCCCAAAAAAAGGCACTAGGGTGTGGTTGAATATAGCTTTGGGCCTATTATTTCCAGCATTTGCTGCTTTTGTAACTTGGGAGTTGGCACTAAAAAGTCATCTACAAATGATGCTGAGGTAGTGCTTTCCTCGGCTAAGTGACTCCTATCATAGTTAGGGCAATCCTATGTTCCATTTAGAAATCCAATGTTGTGTAGTTGGCACCTGCCCTTTTAATTATTTTTTTTCTCGTTCTTTTTCTCAACAGAAAATGAAAGGGACTAAGGTTTAATAACATTGTAAGAGAGGAGAAAATATATTTTTTTGTACTCCCGAAATATTCTATAATTTTCTTGTATTTATGCCACTAAATCGCTCACTTTTGGTGGTGGTAGCTTTGCCACTTTGTCTTCATAGTTATTCACTATACATATGTAGGAAAAGTTGAAAAAGTAAAAAAAATTAAAAAATTAAAAAAAAAAAAATAATAATAATAATTTTTGTTTAAAAAAAAACCATGAAGTAACTCAAATAACTTTACCCTTTCTTAACTTTAAATTATTTTTTTTCACAATACTTCTTAATATACTTTCTAGTATGAAGTATAACTCAAATAACCCTGGAATATACTTTCTTAACCTTGAAAAAACTTTTCTGCTTGTCATAATATTGTTCCTATTATATGTCACTAAAGAGCTCCTTTAAAACTAGTGAGATTATATATAAATATATATATATATATTTTCCTTTTTTTTTAATATGGAATTAGATCAATCAAATAATAAATTTTATTTGCAATTGCAAAGTATGCTATGAGAAATAAGGACCCAATGATATCTACAATTATTTCATACTATTATTAGAGTTGTTCACAGGCAAAAGACCCACAAATAATTAATTTTTTCGAAGATAGCTTGAACTTTTTTTGATTTTGTTAAAGAAGTTTCGCCCAATCAAGTGCTTGACATTCTGGATCCTGCTCTAAATTTGGAAAAAGAAGATTTTGTTAAAGGGTTAGCGACTAGTTTACGGTATCAGCATACACTCGGCAAACTAAGTAACTAACTTCTTACAAAACGATAACACAGTAATTAAAGGCTACAACCAACTACTTGTAGTATAATTCCAACAGTAGATAGGTTGTTGTATGAATTCAATCTACTGCACGACTTTTCGCTTGACTGTCCTTCAGTCTTCACAATTTCATAGATTTGCCATTTAACAGTGCCTCCAAAAATCAATGACTTCAATCTTGTCAACCTGATGAGAGAAATTTCAAGAAATTAGGCCTTTCTCAGAAAACTTAATGGGTTTCTTATTTGAAACCCAGCCTAAGTCCTGATGGACCTCCACTTCTGCTTAATAGTTAACCACCCATCTAGCCACATTAAGTCAACTCAAGTACCAAAATCTAATATATTTTCTTTCACCAACATCCATCCAACAATAGACAACGTGGTGGTGGTAGGAATAATATATCATATTTCGGCTACATGTAATACCACCTCGTTTGGATATAGTGGATAAGAACTATAAATTTGTTATTCTTGAAATAAAGTTTTGCCCCTATTAATAGGGGTGGAACTATGGCCAAGGGTGCGGTGGCTGTGGCCCTCTCAAGAATTTTTAAAAATCAATTATAATAGATAGTATTTAAAAATAGGAGTTGTCCTCAGCAAAAATTCCTAATTTCGCCCCTATTTACGGATAATAATCAATTTGAGCATTGATATCTTTCCTGCTATGTTAGAAATTTCTTTCATGAATTGGAATATCGATGGATTGGAATATCGTAGGCAATGAAAATGTAGAACATCAATGTGGGACTTGCGAGACCCTTCAATCCATCATGCATAGAACACGATCCCTTGTACAATGGTCAGCTGTGGACCTTGCCTCATTCATTCTCATAGGTAGTAAGGTGATCTATGTAATCTGACAATGGCAAGTCAGATTACTCTTACACATAATAGCCAAATAAATATATATGTCCCATAACTATTTCTATAAATCTAAGACACGTCCATTTCATACACAATTTCACAATCTGGTGAAATTGTATACTATGAGTGATGGATACTCTTCTCTTTTCTTTTCTTTTCTTTTTTTCTTTTTTTTTTTTAAATTTTATTTTATTTTATTTTACAGTTTACAATCAACTATTTCAACAAATTATAAAAATTGGTGTTAACGTGGCATTTGGTATATTTGACTTTTAAAATTGACCAGGGTTACAAGCTTTAGAAAATATTGAATGAGGTAGATAGGAAGGTTCCTCCACTTTGTTCCATTATCAAATGTCCCTTTTCAAGCGGAGTAAAAAAAAAAAAAAAAAAATGAAAAGAACGAAATCTCTGTAATCCCTCTTGTCCTCCTAATCTTTTGGATTTAGGTATGATTTGTACCACATGGCTCAACCCTCTGTTATGAAAAAAAACAGAACCCAATAGATTAGGGATGAAATTAAGTCTAAAATATTATGATTAGTATCATGCTATCTATATTATTTTCTTCTTTTGTGAACATAACGTCACCATGCCATGAAAATAAAATTTACCTCTTATTTGAATTTTTTGTTATTTTTAATAAAGATATTCAGAATTCAAATCTCTCATTTTATGTTATAACTAAAAAAAAAAATTTTTAAATTAAAAAAAATTTAAAAATTATAAATTTAAAAAAATTAAAAACCTTAACGACAATGCAATTAATTAAGGATTTAATGTGGGTTTCAATTAGCTCAATTAGTAAAGTCGCTGATGGTTGAATAAGATATTTGAGATTAATCTCTGCTTACACCAAAAATCGATTCATGTTTTAATCTGAAGATAAAGAAAACAATCATAAAAAACGGACACCATAAGTTGAAACTCTATAAATAAAATAAATAAAAAATTAAGGATTCGATCAAATTCATTATACGAAGCATGCTAAAATGTCCTAAGCCATTAGTATTTTTTAAGGGGGAAAAATAATAAATGTGTTTAGTTAGAGTTTTGTTTTGGAAGATCGAGGTGATGGGTTATGTTTTCAAAAAATTGTGCATCTCTTAGAAAAGTCAATGGATGTTTTATTCGAAACCTAGCCTAAGTTCTTCTTCAACCAAACTCTACTGAAATAGATTAGCCAATGATAATTACTCTATAATTGGAAAGTCCTGAAGGGCCCATCTAGTTCACGTTAAGTAAACTCAAATATGAAAATCTATTCTTATTAAAAAAAATCAAAATTTCTTTATAATTGAAGCAATGGTTTTTTTTTTTTTTTTTTTTTTTTTTTTTTTTTTTTTTCTGTTATATATGTTAGAAATTTCTTCATTGGAAGACGATGAATTGGAATATCATTGGCTGTAAAAATTTAGAAAAATGAATATGGCCATGTGGAGATTGGAGACTCGTCAATCCGTCATGCACAACCCCCTGTACGTGGGTCTATGCATGTAATATCACCTCCAGCTATGGACCTTGACTTATTCATTCTCATAGATGACCCACATAATTTGACAAGGGAGGGTCAAAAGTCCATCAATCTTGCAATTCAACCGTAAATCCTTTACACGAGAACTGACTTGTTTCCAAGATTTCACATATTTTTCATTAGACCCTAGGAAGAGAGAGTAGCGGTCAAGCTTCTCGTCTACCTCATCTTAATGTTTGGGTTCTAGTCGTGCGGGACACATTAGTACCAGGGTTGACAGGGTTATCTAGTTGTGAGTATTACTTTGATACTCTAGTTCTATCTGTCTTTTGGTATTTTACTGTATGACTGTGTTTAGGTCATGTACTTTTATGATGATTTGGATTTTATTTTGTTATATCTATTTGGTATTTGGTGTTTGAAGCCTGTGAAGAGGTGCTTGGTCGACCACCATCCTTTGGTATCACAACCTGAGCTGGTTCTTTAAGGAATGAAGTAAAATAGTGGCCGAACACCTTTCAATGCAAGCATTTGTTGGGCTTCCATGGTTCTCAATAGTAACCTTAAAAGCACATGAACCAGGCAGCTCAACTAATAAGGAATCACGAAAATCATCATCAACCCCCAAATCCTCAAAATTCTAGCAAAAACCAAGCCTATGTAGGATCAACATACATCTGGCAAAGTAAGTAACTGACTTTATACAAAACGACTACACAGTAAATCCCCCTACCCCCAATATCTATGTATCCCAAAAAAATTCGAAAGAAATTATTATGCAGGTTAGTATCCAAATTTATTACATCAACTCAAACAACTGGTGAATTTTATTTTCATATATCGCAATGGCCCAAATCTATGTAATGTTCTCATCTAGTTGGTTTCATTATTTAATTTAATTTAATTTTTAATTTTTTATGAAAAGTTGGTTCCATGATTACTATCATGCTATTTTTATTATTTTCTTATTTTGTGAACATCATGTAGTTTTGGATCACCATGTTTTGAAAATAAAATTTATAATTTATTGACATTTTTTGTTATTTCTAACGAAGATATTTAAAATTCAAATCTCTTATCCATTGTAACTAAAAATACCAAACCCTACAGTGCAAATAATTAAGTGAGATCAAATTTATTATACAAAGCCATTAATTTTTAGGAGGAAAAAATAGTAAATGTATTTATAATAGTAAATATATATATAAAAAAAATAAAATAAAATAAAAGTATCGGTGTATTCCAGATATTGGGCCTCTCTTAGAGCATCTCCAGCAGATTAGGCAAATTTTTGTACTATTTGAAGAATGAACAGTGACTTTTACCTTTTAGCTACCCACTTTTTCAAATACACTTTCCAACAGATTCTCTATCTTATTTAAATATTATTTCTTCATTCATTATTTATTCTTTTTTTAACAACTACACATCTTTTAACATTTTTTTATTCAATACCTTATTATTATAATAGAAAAAATATATTTGAAGAATGAACAGTAGCCCCTCAGACTTGATGAGCTACTGTTCATGAGCCAAAAATAAATCAGGATATAGAGAGTCTATTGGAGAATGAACAGTAGCCTATTTTGTGGATTTGCTGTCTAAAGTAGAGAGCATTTTGTGTTTAGCTCTCCTGTTGGAGATGCTCTTAGAAAATTAAGTTAATGGGTTTTTTTTTGGAAACCTAGCCTAAGTATGTGTTTGGATCCGTGTCCACGTCTACCCATGTTTGCGTTTCCAGCGTTTTACTCTTTTTTTTTTTTTTTTGACACGCGTTTCAGGAGACAAATTTCACTGTTAGAGCTACTGTTCATGAACAGAAGCCGTAATATTTGACTTTTCAGCCACTTTTCAGCACATCAGTGGGTCCCGTGCACTGTTCACGGGACCCACAAACCTCACTTTCAGCAACTTTTTCATTAAAAATGGGTCCCACGGTACTATTCACACATTTAAAAATTATTTTGCTACAGTGTTTTCAATTTTCAGTAAAAATAAGTTGTATCCAAATGGACCCTAAGTCCTGAAGGGCCTCCACTTCTTCTTAGGGTTTGTTTGAGATCCGCTTATTTTGCTGAAACTAAAAACTTTTTGCTGAAAGTACTGTAGATAAATGTAAAAGTTAGCTAAAATAATATAATGTAACTCATGAATAGTACCAAAAGGTACAGTGGGGGCCCATAAATAGTAGCAAAAATAAGTTGAATAGTAAAATAAGCTGACTTTTTAATTTAGAGCAAAACACACACTTAATAGTTGACCTCCCGTCTAGCCCACGTTGAGGCATCTCAGATATCAAAATCTTTTTTGTTTTTTTTTTTGTTTTTGTTTTTTTGTTTTTTTTGTTTTTTGTTTTCACCAAAATCCATCCAACAAACAGAATTCAGCAATTCAAAGTTTCAAATCTTATCAAAACCAATATTCTTAAACAACCTCGTGGTGGGTTTGGATGAAGCGGATGAGAACTGTGAATTATTTGTCTTAAAATAAGTTTGTCCGGCTATGTTAGAAATTTCTTGGAATTGGATGGATTGGAATCATTGTTTTGCGTGTTGGTTTTAATGATTTGTCCAGAGAAATCCCTGCGAACCTTGGTACCTTGACAAAGCTCCAATACTTTGCTATTCAGAAAAATAATATGATTGGATGTATCCCACCTTCTTTGTGATGTTTTGCGAAATATCAGACATCGAAATCTTGTAAAAGTACTCACAGCATGTTCAGGTGTTGACTATCAAAGTCATGATTTCAAAGCATTGGTATATGAGTATATGAGTAATGGCAACCTAGATGAGTGGTTGCATCCAATTGCGAGAACAAATGAGGCTCCTTTGGAAAAAAGGAATTTGAATCTTCTTCAAAGAATAAATATTGCCATTGATATTGCAAATGCATTAGAATATCTTCATCATCATTGTCATACAACAATTGTTCATTGCGACCTCAAAGCCTAGCAATGTTCTTCTCGATAATGAAATGATCGGACATGTGGGGGACTTTGGCTTGGCAAGGTTCCTTCTTGAGAGCACCCAAGACTGTTTCACTAATCAATCAAGCTCTATCGGATTAAGAGGGACAATTGGTTATGTTCCTCCAGGTAAATAACTTTACCATTTCTTTACTTTAATTTATGTTTTTTCATAATATTTCTTAATATACTTTCAAGGATGAAATATAATTCAAATAAGAATGTCCTGTACAAGATTGAGCATGTCTTTAAAAAGCTTTTCTGCATGTCATAATATTTTTCCTATTATATGCTACATAACTTGTGAGGTTATATGTTTCCCCTTGTTTTTTAATATGGAACTAGATCAATCAAATAATAAATGTTATTTGCAATTGTAGAGTACGGTATGGGAAACGAGGTCTCAACCAATGGTGATATCTACAATTATAGTATATTGTTGTTGGAGATGTTCACAGGACAAAGACCCACAAATAACCTGTTCAAAGATAACTTGAACCTTCATGATTTTGTTAAAGGAGTTTTGCCCGAACGAGTGATTGACATTGTGGACCCTACTCTTCATTTGGAAAAAGAAGATACTGAAACAAGGACAAATGTTACTCAGTCAAAATCGAATTGGATGTCCCAAAATTTTAGAGTGCTTGATTTTTATATTTGAAATTGGAGTTTCTTGTTCTATGGAATTCCCAAGGGAGAGGATGAACATTAGTGATGTTGTAGCTCAGCTAAATTTGATTAGAGAAAAGCTCCTAAGAACTTAAATATGCAAAGAAAGAGTTCAACTGAAAGGTAAATTTTTTATAACACAGTGCTTGCTCTAGCACCCACTACAAACCTTTAGGGGGACCGGGGGAGGAGGATTATATAGCCAACACCATGTGATTTTCACATTAGTTCCTTTTATTCATAAATATTGAAAATATAGATGTCGTAAATTTGATAACAATCATATAAGTAAGAATGAATCTAATTCTTTTCTATGATTCAGGAAAACTCTTTTTTTCTCTCCTTCAAATTGTTTGTGGAAAACCAATTTTTTTTCCAATAGGGCATTTAAGTTATTTTTGATTTGGTGATTTCCACCATTTTTGGCACTAGATTTACCTTTTCGCATTATTATGAATCCTCTTCCTCACACTTTTAAGGGTAAACCTCATTCACCACATAACATCGATCTATTTTAAAATCCAAAGCATTTTCTTTCAAAGATTTAGACATGCAATTGTCTTCCTTCATTGTAGGTACAGAAGGCCAGTGACTCTATCGGGAAGTGCCAACATGACTTGATGAGGTTTTGATTTTTGCATAATCTTGTAACAAAATAATTTGACAATCACTTATTAGTTTCTCTTGTATTTGTCATTGTTTTCTTGTTCAATTATTTCTCCGTGTTTGTAATTTACTTTTGATTACCTTGTTATGGCCGAAGTTTCATGTAGAAAATGAATTCCAATATGAGAAGATTCAGGAATATCGTACAAATATATGATGCATTCTTAAAAATGTAGTGACATGAAGTGGTGGAGACATACAGGAGTATGAGGAAAAGAGAAGAAATAAATAATAAAAAAAAAAAATTAGGCTAATTCTTTTAAACAATAATTTTTTTTTTTTTTTTTGAGAAAGAAGTTCATGACTATTATTAGGTAACAGGAAAATCCGTCTGATAAACAACAAGAGTATGGATAGGAACATCTTCCATCCAAATAGAAAAACTAGTGACATGACGTGCATGTCTAGCTAGGTTGTGAGCTACAGCATTACCATCCCTACCAACATGTAAAAAGCGAATACAATTAAATAAGCTTGCCAAACTTTGGGCATCTTGAACTAGAAGACCAAAAGAAGCCAGAGATTCTGAGTCATCCTTCAGAGCAGCCATTACAGTCGAAGAATCTCCTTCCAGAATTCCTTTGTCCAATCCGAGCTCCAAAGCAAACTCAAGAGCTCTGCATGCCGCCAAAGACTCAAGTTCTTCAACAGAATTTTGGAGAGGTATATTTTGAGAAAGGGAAGCCATTACCAAACCATTGCTATCACGGACAATCATGCCAATACCCGCTCTGTTATCTTCCTGGAATACAGCTGCATCGAAGTTAATTTTATAGAAATCCTCAGGAGGAGGAGTCCACCTGATCCGAGGTCTGACAGGTGCTGAAACTTTCCTTGGCTGGGCTGTCCGAAGCTCCATTAGAGATTCAAAAGCTCGCTGAGGAACCAGGTCTAAAGGCATAGCTGGAGGAGATGTTCTGGCCTTGTTTCGCCTATACCAGATTGTCCAAACCAGCATTGAGAAAAGTTCCACATTGCATTCCGACTCTAGAACATGATGCAGAAGCTGTGGAAAGTGTTGAAACCTGATTGTGTTCTTGAAACTCCATTGTGGATCATCATCCCAGATCTGCGCCAGACTTGGACATGACCATAAGGAGTGGAGGACGTCTTCTTGATGGTGGGAGCATAGAGAACAGGTTGAATCCTCAATCACGCAGCGCCGAACCAGGTTGGACTTGGTGGGAATTGCATTTCGACATGCCCTCCATAGAAAATTTTGCACTTTGGATTAACTCAGTGGAGCCGGAAGAATTTTGGGAATGTAAGAAGAGAGTTGATTGAGAAGAGGAAACTACTTGCTAGGGCCGAAAAGGAGGCTATCCAATCTGGTGTAAATTTCCGGGTTAGAGAGCTTTCAATGGAGATCAATGAGTTGATGGTAAAAGAAAACAAAATGTGGAGACAAAGAGCAAAAAGTTTTTGGCTGGTTGGGGGTGACAAGAACTCTAAATATTTTCACAGTAGAGCAACACAAAGGCACCGTCGAAATAGAATCACAGGCATCAACAATTCACTTGGCAGATGGATTCATCATTCTGAAGAGATAGCCGAAGCTTTCATTGAGTATTATCAAAATCTCTTTACCTCATCAAATCCGGTCCTTGGAGACAATGATCTGAACTTAATTCCAACACTTGTCACAGCCGAGATGAACAGCCATTTGTCACAGGAAATTATGGAGTGGGAAGTGCAAGCGGCGCTTAAACAGATGGCTCCTCTCAAAGCTCCAGGTCTCGATGGTATGCCTCCCCTCTTTTATCAAAATTATTGGAATCTTGTTGGTGAAGATGTGACAAATACTATTTTATCTTATCTCAATTCAGTAACTCTCCCTCACCCTTTGAATCATACCTTCATCACCCTAATCCCCAAAATAAAAAACCCAACCTCTGTTTCAGACTACCGACCTATAAGCCTTTGTAATGTCCTTTACAAAATTTTTTCAAAGGTTTTAGCTAATAGGCTCAAAAAAATCTTACCATCTATTATCTCAGAACACCAAAGTGCTTTCACAAAAAATAGATTGATCTCTGACAATATTCTTGTAGCCTTTGAAACCCTTCATAGTATGAACAATCATAAATCTAGCAAATATGGCTATATGGCGGTGAAATTAGATATGAGTAAAGCTTATGATAGGGTGGAGTGGTCTTTCTTGGAGGAGGTTATGAAAAAGTTGGGGTTTAATGATCAATGGATAACCTTCATGATGATTTGTGTAAAATCAGTCTCATATTCGGTTCTAGTGAATGGTGAACCAAAAGGGATGATAAGACCTTCAAGGGGAATTCGCCAAGGCGACCCCTTATCTCCCTTCCTCTTTTTACTTTGTACGGAAGGTCTTCATAGCCTTATATCTAAGGTAGCAAGTGAGGGGACTATCCATGGGTTTGGCTTGAGTAGAAGGAGTCCAAAACTGACTCATTTGCTCTTTGCAGATGATAGCTTACTGTTTTGCAGGTCTAGCAGGAGTGAATGCCAGAAAGTTTTGCAAATTTTGGAGTCCTATGAGAGTATGTCAGGCCAAAAACTTAATCGAGTCAAAACTTCCATCTTTTTTAGCAAATCCACCACGGAGATTGTGAGGGAAAAAATAAAGGAAGCATTAGGAATGGAAGAAATAAAACACTATGACAAGTATTTGGGCTTGCCATCACTTGTAGGGAGGCACAAAAGAGCAAGCTTTGATTATATTAAAGAAAGAGTGTGGAGGAAATTGCAAGGATGGGAAGAAAAATTATTGTCACAAGTTGGTAGGGAAGTCTTGATCAAGGCGGTGGTCCAAGCCATTCCAAACTATACAATGTGTTGCTTCAAACTTCCACTTGGCCTTTGCCATGAAATTGAAGGGCTCATCCGCAAATTTTGGTGGGGGCAAAAAGGTGATTGAAGGAAGATTCATTGGGTTAAATGGGAGGATATGTGTGAGCCAAAATCTTAGGGTGGTATGGGATTTAAGGAGCTGCCCCTCTTCAATGATGCCCTTCTTGTAAAAAAGTCTTGGCGACTTTTACACAATAAAAAATCTTTGTTCTATAGAGTTTTCAAAGCAAAATTCTTCCCAAATTGCACTATTATGAAAGCTAAGGAGGGTCATGGGGGATCTTATGCATGGAAGAGTATATTGAAGGGGAGAGAGGTCATTCAACGAGGGGCTAAATGGAGAGTGGGAAATGGGAACTCTATTAAGCTTTGGGGTGATAAGTGGTTGCCCTCACTTACTGCCCCAAGTTTGCAAGGCCCTTTGCCAGCTGAATTGCAAGATGCCACTGTAAGTTTACTCATAAATCCTTTCACTTGTGCTTGTGATGTTTCTATTCTGCCTAATGTGTTTAGCCAAGAAGTATCTGAGCAAATTTAGAAAATACCTCTAAGCCGAAACATATGTAAAGATGCCCTTACCTGGCCCTTTGTTTAGTCCGGACAATATTCAGCAAAGTCAAGTTACTTTTTCCTAAAAAATGAAGCTCGAATCAACACTACACTGAGACAACAGCACATGGACCCAAACAAAACTCTATGGAAAAGTATTTGGAAGCAAACAATAACTAGTCGCAGACCTACGCATATATAATTATTTTGAGATATAGTAAGATGTATAATTTACTTTCTATATTTTCTTGGAGATAATTTTAATTCCCTAAAAATTAAGCAAGTTCTAAATATAATTTTAATCTCTCTATTTTTACAAATATATAATTTTATTATTTTTAGTGTTTTGATTGATATTATTCTTTTTTAGGTGGTCCGTATTTTTCTAACTATTTTTATTATGCATTATATTTTCCTAATTTCTTTTGATACCTCTAAAGTTTTTAAGGTACAAATTAATATCTTATTAATTTAAGGAGATTATCATGAATCAAAATAATAAAAACTTATCATATAATTATTGATATTACTCAAATAATTGATAGGCACATTCAAATATATGGCCATATAGATTGTGTTTTGATATGACCACAAATTCTCACTTCCAAACTAATGATTAAATCAAACAAAAGTCAAATTAAAATTATAAGTGGGAGAGAGAGAGAATGACGAGGAACTCCAAAAACACAACACCAAAACAACCCAAAGTAGAGGTATTAAAAAAAATAAAAAATTCATCAATCTAAAGTTGAGAGAGAGAGAGAGAGAGAGAGCATAATGGACCAAATAGATCAAAGTAAACCGAAATGAACCGAAGTGGACTAAATGGACCGAATTAAACCCAAGATGCACCAAAATGGACCGTACTGGACCAACATGAACTGAAATGGACCGAAATGGAAGGATCTAGACCGAATGGACTAAAGTGGACTTAAGTTGACAGAAATGACCTAAAGGACCGAATTAAACCAAAATAGACAGAACTGCATCTAAGTGGACCGGATTGGATTGAAGTAAACTGAAATGGACCAAATTGGAGCCAATGGACTGAAATGCTACACCAATATGGCTCAATAGGAGCGTAGTAACAATAATATTACGCTTCAGTTTTTAGGTATTATATAGATATAGATCTAGATGTCTTATATTTTTAAACACCTGTTTTCACAAATAATATATTTGTTATTTTTTTTTTCAAATTGAAAATTGAACAGTAGGAAAACAAATCAAAATATTGTAGACTTTGTAGTCTGTAGTATATAAATTAATGGCACAATCTGAACGGAGGTGGACGGAATCAATATAGTGAAAATTCTGAAATCGAAATAAAGGTTGAATGACTTTATTGAAAAAATTGAAACTATGCAGAAAAAAAAAAAAAAAAAAAAAAAGGTACTGAAAGTTCTCCATATCCTTCAAGTAACCAACTTTGGCACTTTTTACTTCCAACCTTTTCTCTTGTTGCAATTACTTTCAAAACTGTCTCTCTGAGTCTCTTTCGTTTGTGTCTTATAGCTTTGTTGGCATCTTAAAATATTATGAGAAATTTATTTTCCAAATGTGGACGCTAGACTTGATGCCATGTATCATAATTAATGACAATTTAGAAGGAACACAGGCTTGGTTTGGAGGGGAAAGAACTACAAGCCTGTAGAAGATAGATACTTCCTGATCGTCAATTATTTGATGGTCTAGACTGTCTAGACTCTGTAGATGGTAATTTCGTTTTTGCTGAAGAGTAACGTGACATCTTGGATGGCACAAGGAACCAACAGCGCTTCTGATCTGGTAATAATGAGTGTTTCATCTGTCACTAAAATTAATTGGCACTAATGGGTTCCAATTAGCTCAATTGCTAAAATCTTTGATAATTGAATAAGAGATCTAGGGTTCAATCCCTACTTACACCAAAAACCGATTGATGTCTTGGTCTAATGAGATGATAAAAAGTTATCATCAGTAGCGGATGTCATAAGTTGAAACTCTCCAAAAAATAATAATAATAATTGGCACTGGCCATAAAAAAAAAATTAAAAAAAAAAAAATGGCACTACTCAATGTTTGTCATGCTCATAAATCATAATTAATGACTATGTTCTCCATTTTTTTAATATAAGTACAGGTAAAAGTAATGCATATTTGATGGTTGAATAAAAAATCTAAGGTTCAATTCCTGCCTACACCAAAAATTGATTGGTGTTTTAGTTTGATGAGATGGTAAAGAGCTATTATCAAGAGCAAACGCTATAAGTTGAAACTCTCTTAAAAAAAAAAAAAAAAAATTGGCATTACTTAACATGGTTTAAAAACCATACTAGATCATCTGGTCCGACTAGTTCAACTAGGAATCGGGTACTAGTCTAATCCGGTAAAACCACCCAGAACCGGTAAAAACCGGGAACTAGGTGCAAAATCGGTTCATTGACCGGTTCGGTTTTTAAAACCATGCTACTCAATGTTTGTCATGCTCATAAGTCATGGATCATGATTGTGTTCTTCATTTTTTTGTAGTTCAATTAGTTGACACCTCCTAGTATGTCCATGACATTTAAGATTCAAATTTGGATATGCAGGAGGATCATAACTACTAGTTTTTTTATTTATCCCATAGTCTTTATTTTAAAGTCTATTTTACAGTTAAAATTTTATTTTGTTAAGAATTTTGTAGTTCAACTAGTTGACACTTTCTAATGTGTCCATGACATCTAAGATTCAAATCTCCCATACTTCAAAGTAACTATAAAATTCAAAAAGTAAATAAATAATGTGGAACTGAATACAATTTTACATTTGTAATATTGAATTTGAATCATGAGATTTATAACATCCCATAAATTGGTATAGAGTTTTCTCTATCACTTTTTTCCCCTTAATTTCCTGCGGAAACAATGGAACTAGGCTTCAACAAAACAACTGTATTCAGTGACATTTCATAAGAATACTATAAGAGTGTGTGGATTTACTTAATTTCGTTAGCTTTTTTTTTTCTTCTTTTTTAATTTAACTTATTAAAACTTCAAATTATTTAGGTACAGAGGTACATTTTTCAACTTTGTAAAAAAAAAAAAAAAGTTAATCCAAAACCACAATTAAAATGCTCTACAAGAGAACATTGTTCAATACCAAATTATTTAACATTTTTATATATCTTATCATTAATCTCGATAAGGGACCACCATATTTACCCACCAATTCTATTCATGTAACTTATGATATTTTGGGTCCAAATCATTCTGCGGTCTAGTTGTATTGGGCCTTGTACATATTGTTTCCAGCTAATCACAAAGCGAATGAAACGGGCTTTTCATATAAGTAAGGTATCTTTGCATGTCTTGAATACTCACGCATGCAACTGTGTATGGTCTCAACTCTCACGCCTTTATTTAACATTAGTGAAAAATACTTTAGAGCCAACTTGTTGAAACTTGAGACAATTTACAATAGCCTCTCCTTAAACTAACTTATGAAATCTCAGATTTCATAACTAAGAGCCCATTTGGATTGAATAGAGTTCGCTGAAAATAGGCTAATTTTGGTTTAAATTTACTGTACTATACTCTACTCTTCATCTCTCATTCTCAATCCAAACGGACCATGAGAAGTGTAGTGTGTTGTGGCCTTGTGGGTGTGTCATTTTTTATATTCAATAATTGTTAAGTATATAACCAAGTTTAAGGGTGATTTTGGCTGGGATTTATTTTTTAAATGGTGATTTTAATAATTGCTTGATGAAAATGGACTTTTTGAAAAAGCTAGAACCTTTAATTAAGGTTGTTAAATAGTTTTGTTTCAATAATCAGAATGTTTGGCTACTACCTATTAAAATTGTTGTTTGAGGTGTAAATTACTAAAAATGAGAAATTAGTATAAATAAGGTTGTTAAATTTAACATAATGCAACTTACATATATTTAACAATTAAGTTCATTTAGAGTTATATTATTATTTATTTATTTATTTTTATATTTCTCTTATATAATATTTTATAATTTTAGGTTTTATATGATTATTTAAATATTTATAATTGGGAAAAAAGTACTCTCTCCCTTTATGTTTGGAATAGTTCATAATTTCCACATTTATTTTTGAAACTTACCAATTTCTCCCTTTATGTTTGGAAAATGAGTAAATATCTATAATCCGATACTTTTTTTGTTGAATCTAATGAAATGAGAACGATTACAAATATAATCCAAAACAACAACAATGCAATTTTCAACTTTTTTCTTCTTCTTTGTGTTCTCTATGTTTGAAGCCTGTGAAGAGGTACTTGGTCGACCACCATTCTTTGGTATCATAACCTTAACTGGCTTTTTAAGGTATGTAGAAAATAATGGCCAAACACCTTTCTATGCGAGCATTTGTTGTGCTTCCATGGGTTCTCAATAGTAACCTTAAAAACTATGAAGCAGGGGTGTGTTTCCGGATTTGGGTGTAGGTGTGGGGCTGGGCAATTTTTGAAAAAGTAGGGTGCGGGGTGTGGCAATTAAAAAACTATTAAAAATATTTTTATTTATATTTTCTATATATTACTAAGCATACTTTTTCATATAATTGTAAATATATACCAATTTAAAAGTAATAGTAGATAATAACTAAAAGATAATATTCATAAATTAGAATACAACCCACAAGTTTATTTTTATTATTATTTTTTACATGTATTTCGGCCAATTTCGGCCGATTTTAGCCAATTTCGGCAGATTTCAGCCAAAAAGGATGACAAGAGATTGAAAATGGACAATTCAAAGTTCAGGTCTCCCCACCATTTTGAGAGATACACTCAGTTCTACTTGAAGGCACCCATCATCCAAGAAAGATTTGTGGATTTGGTTGATTTGAAGGACACTTTCATTCCAAGTTGTCTTCAGGACAGAGGCTGGGATAAGCTACTGAGTGATCTGCCTGGGTTATGTGAACCTCTGATTAGAGAATTCTATGCTAATGCTATTTTAAGAGAGGATGAGATCAACTGTTGGATACGAGGACATGAATTCAACATAGATTTGGATGATATTGATGAGGTACTGCATTTTGAGGACTTGGTCCATGATTTCACACACTACAAGGACAAAATGCTTTCTATTGAAACTGTCCAATCTCATATTGGTAGAGTTAGAGAAGGGAGATGTCTCAACACTGTTGCTTTTCTAGCTGATATGAGATGTCTTACAATAATCATGATGTTCAACTTGTACCTGGTGAAGAAGATGACCACTATCAATAATGCTAGAGCCATTTTCCTCATGGAGCTCAAGGAGAACACCTACATTGATATAAGTGCTCTTATCTTCTTCATTATTGCTGATGAGACAAGAACCACTTCAAGGGCAAAGCTGATCTTCCCTAGTCTACTTATGAGGCTTTTTAGAGCAAAGGGTGTGGAAATCCCTCAAGACATCAGTCTCATGTCTACTCACTCAGCCATTAATACTCTAACCATTATAAGGATAAGAGTTCGTCTTCCGGGTGATGAAGAGGAGGGTGATTAAAAAGAAGGAGAACCAATGGAGACTGAGTCAGAAGCTGAAGGACAACCCTCAAGTTCAAGAGGCCGTGGCAAAAGGAGTAGAGCTTCATCATCCTCTGCAATACCTCTAGATGCATTCCAAATCATCCTTGAAAGGATTGATGGACTCCGAGACGTCCAAAATGAGCAATCTGACAGGCTGGCTGCTATCCAAGAGTAGATGACCCTACTTTCCACAAAGTTTGACAGTTTTACCACCCAACAGTAGCCCTTTGGCCATTCCGATCAAAAAGGGGGAGATTTTTGGAGGGTAGCTCTTGAGGGAGAGTGCCATTTTGAGGGGGAGCAAGTCAAAAACTTATTTTAAGCATTTCTACTTTATGTCTTTATGTCATCTATGGTTTTTGAGTTTATGTTTTGGATATTTTTTATTATGGGTTTGCTAAGTACTATGTTAAATAGTTTGGTTATATACTTGGTCTAAACTCATGAATGGTTTTAGTGCTTTTAGTTTAAAACTTTTGAAACTCTTGGTACATTGGTTTATATATATTAGTTTATATTTAGTATTTTGTATTTTGTTCCCATGCTTTGTAGCTTAGTACTTGTTGTTAAATGTTATGCATTTTCTTTAAGTACATCACTCTTGTGCCCTTGTTGGATTTTATATCCTTGATGCAATTACTTTGAGTTGTTGTATCGGTTGAGTGTTGGACATGCAAATGATACTTTGCATTGAGCTTATTAGCTTGCATGTCTGGATGTTCATTCCTTGTGTGAATGAGCATTGTGGTCACTATTTATAGTGATTGTTCTTTTTTAGTCAAGCCATACTTTATTGCTTTAATCTATATTGCTTGATCGCATTGTGCTTGCTCCATATGCATTACAAGTTTTCTGCATACAATGATCATATTGTGTTGTTGTTTTTCAGGAGATACTTGTTCTTATGGTTCAAGAGCTACACAGATTCTAGAGTTAGGTGTGAGTGAGTTTTGTTCAACTGTTCCCAACTCACATGTTAAGTCTAGAGTTTGTTTTAAGGTTTTGTCACGGAATAGCCAAAGGGGGAGATTGTAAGGTTGAATTTACTCAACCATCTTGTTGGTTTTATTCCGTGCCAAATTTGCTTGTAATTCAGCATTTAGAAACCCTGTATTTAGGTGGGAATCATGTAAGGGTAGTGTGTGAGAGAGTGTGAAGAAAAGCTCAGAAGTGTGCATTCTGCAGGGACTCGCGACTGGATCTCGTGGCTGGCAAGTCGCCAAAAGAGGCACACGTGTGAAGCATGCAGAGGAGCTGAAGAGTCACGCCAACTGGAGCACTACAGGACAAAACTTCCAGTCTGGCCAGCCAGTTAGCTCTCGACTTGAACTCGCAACTCAGTCCAGTCGCGAGGTCAAGTCGCCAGAACACTCTGTTTGGGAAAAACTAACCTTTCGCATTCCAAACACACACCAGTATAAATAACCCTAATACCCACTTATTGTAGAGAGCTTCCAGAGAGAATTTTGAGAAAGAAACTCTAGAAAAAAATATGATTGACTCATCCACAATCTTCATCCTTTGATTCTCCAAATTCCTCTACTTTCACCCTTTCTATTGTTACATCCTTGAGAGGGACATTAGCCAAAACCTTTTCTCACCATACCCATATCTGTGAGGAGGCTATTTGGTGTTTGCGAAGCAGTTAGAAAGGGACCAATTGATATTGGTTGATGCTATAGGCTATAGCAGGATCCGGTAAGTTAGAGAAGACAAAGGTTCGGCGTAACCTCGTTGGAGCAAGAAGCTTGAAGGGCATAGGTACACTAGGTAGATTAGGCTTGGAGGGTCTTCTGCTGTTCATGTATCCCAATTTCATTCTCTAGTGGATTATTGACCGCTTGGAGGGTAGCGGAGAGGTTTTACGCCGAGGACTTCAGTTTCCTCTTCGATAACACATCGTTGTGTTGTCTTTATGTTTGCATCTCTCTTCCCTTAATCTTTGCCATTTAATTTCTGCTGTGGTTGTGATTTTATTTGGTTTAGATTGTTTTATCAATTCTAGTTTAGCTTATTTTCATATTCCGCACATACATTGTTTGATAATAAGCTTGAATTGGTAATTTGTAATTTAGGGGTCTAAACGTTCAAGGTGTTTTACACACTAATTGAACATTCAAAGTTGGTTTCACAATTAGTATCATATTATCTTTATTATTTTCTTATTTGGTGAACGTCACGTAAATTTGGGTCACAATGCCATGAAAATAAAATTCACTGTTTATTGGCATCTTTTGTTGTAAAGTTGTATTCAATGAACATATATCTAGAGTCTAGATCTTTCATCCGTTGTAACTATTAAAAAAAAAAAAAAAATCCTACTGTGCAAGTGATTAAGCAAAGTCAAATTTATATACGAAGCATGCTTAAAGTTGTAGGCCATTAGTTTTTAGGGGGAAAAAAAATAATAAATGTGTTTAGTTAGGTTTTTGTTTTGGAAGAAGTAATGGGGTTTGTAAAAATAAAATAAAAAATAAAAAAAAGTAACGGAGTTATGTTTTCAAGAAATTGGGCCTCTCTTAGAAAAGTGAATGGGATTTCTTATCGGAAACCTAGCCCAAGTCCTAATGGGCCTCCACTTCTGCTTAATTTTTGTCCCTGCCGATAGGGGTGGAACTACAATCAAGAGTACGAGGGCTCAAAAGTTTTTAGAAATCCTTTATAATATTTGTAACTATTAAACATTTTTTTAAGATATAGCTTTTAAAATTAAGAGTTGTCACACAAGTAAAAATTCCTGATTTCCTCTGTCTGCCAATAATAATCAATTGGAGCATTAATATCTTTCCTCCTATGTTAGAAATTTCTTCCTCCTACTGTAGGCAATGAAAATGTAGAATAATCAATGTGGGACTTGAGTGACCTGTCAATCTGTCATGCACGTCTTGTAGAATTAGAACACGACCCCATGTACGTGGGACCATTTTTAGTCACCAGGGTCAAGGGTCAGTTGTGGACTTTGACTCATTCACTTTCATAGTTAGTAAGGTGACCTTATATAATCTGACAATGGCAGATCAGATTACTCTTACACATAAAAGCCAAATAAATATATATGTCCCATAACTATTTCTATAAATCTAAGACACGTCAATTTCATACACAATTTTGCAATATAGGGAAGTTGTACACTATGAGTGATGGATACTTTTTATCCACTTTTTGCATAAAATCACCACTTTTTTTTACTACTTATAATCAACCACTATAACAAGTTATAAAAATTAGTGTCAACCTCACATTTGGTATATTTGACTTTTAAAATTGAGCAGGGTTACAAGCTTTAGAAAATATTGAACGAGGTAGATAGGAAGGCTCATCCACTTTGTTTTATTATCAAATGTCCCATGTCAAGAGAAGAAAAAAAAAACATGAAAAGAAAGAAATCACTATAATCCATCTAGTCCTCCTAATCTTTTGGATTAGGTATGATGTGTACCACATCGCTCAAGTTCCCAAGTGGTTTGTTCTTCGCTACCTTCTTAATTATACATGTGCTTTAATTTGAGCACTTAAGCAGTGAAATCAAACCCTCTGTTTTCACAGAACAGCACCCAATATATTAGGGATGAAATTAGGTCTAAAATACTACGATTAGTATCATGTAGTCTATATTATTTTCTTATTTTTTGAACATCACGTAATTTTGAGTCACTATGCTATGAAAATAAAATTCACCTCTTATTAGAATCTTTTGTTATTTTCAATTAAAAAAATTAAGAATTCAAATCTATTCCTATTAAAAAAAAATCAAAATGATAATTTCTTTAGAATTGAAGCATTATTTTTTTTCCTGCTACGTTAGAAATTTCTTAATACGATGTATTGGATTTATTGGAATATCATTGGTAATGAATATGTGGTGGTGTGAATTGTTCCCACTATTCCACCTTTTCTTAATAAACAAAGGAAAAAAAAAAACAATAACACTCTTACACATAAAAACCAAATAAATCGTATGTACATTAACTATATTTTTCAGTAAATTTAAGACCCACCCAATCACTACAAAAAAAGGGGTTTATAGCTGCATTTTTGAAATGCGGCTATAAGATATAGCTGCCTTTACAAACCCGACGTAAACAGCGCAGCAATAGGCCTATAGCCGCATTTTTGTAACCGTGGCTATAGGATTCGGACCTATAGCTGCGTTTTTAGAAACGCAGCTATAGGTTTTTTAAAAAACAAAAAAAAGTTTATGGGTTTTTTTTTCCCCCAGAAAATTTTAAAAAAAAAAATTTCAAAATTAAACACAAATCCAAAAAATTCAAAATCAAACACAACATACTCACAATACAAACACACCCAGAAAATTCAAAATCAACACACAAACCCAAAAAATTCAAAATCAAACACAAACCCAGAAAATTCAAAATCAAACACAACGTGCTCCAAAATATTAGAACACAAACCCATGAATCTCCTCTCATTCAACAAAACCAACCCAAATCTAACACTAATTCCATTCAAGGAACACAAAAGTACAAGCTCAGAAACACAAAAGAACACAAATCAGTGTGCTTGAGATGAAGAAAAAAGGAAATAAAGAAAAAAAGAAGAAGTAGCTGCAAAGAAACAAAGAAAAAAAAAAAAAGTTACCCAGATGTGAAAAAGGAAGAAAGAAAAAGGAAAAAAAAAAAAGTTACCTAGATGTGAAGAAAAAAAAAGAAGAAGAGAAAATAGAAAAGAGTTACCCAAATGTGAAGAAGGAAGAAGGAAAAAAAAAAGAAAAAGAAAAATGAAAGTGGGGGTAGGTGGGAAAGGGGGATGTAAGTGGGAAAGGGTGCGTACATGGGAAGCTGAAGAAAAATTTTTTTATTTTTTTTTGGGTGTTACCTATAGCCGCGTTTTTTGTAGTGAATTTGCAATCTCACACAATTTTACCACATGATGAAATGATCTACTACAAGTGATCCATCACTTTTTATAACATTTAAGATGAATGACCACAATTTTTCTATAATTTTTAATCCCCCACTTCAACAAATTATAAAATTACTTGTAAAAAGAAAATTCAGTGGAACATAGTATTTCGTACATTTGAATTCTAAGTTCTAAAATTGAGTAGGGTTACAAGTTTTGATAAATATTGATGGACAAAGTTTCTTTCCGAACTAGTTTAGAGAAAAATGCTTTAAACCCTCGGCCAAATCGGCCATTTACCACTTTTCATAGAAATTATTAGCAACATACCACTGTTTGCAAAATAAGTAGCAATATACCACTTTTTTGAAACTTGAGTTCATGAAACTCAAGTTTGCTATGTAAATCGAGTTTTAAACACTCGAGTTTTATAAAAAAAAAAACTTGTGCTAACATGGATTTTTTTATTGAAAAAATGCCACATGGAAATCAAGCTTGGTAAACTCGTGCGAGTTCCATGCAACACAATACTCGAGCTTACCAAGCACGAGTTCTTTGTAAATACAAAACTCGAACGTAATGCTATTTTTTTTTTCTTCTGTGGTACTCGAGTTCCTTGTAATATGGAACTCGAGTTTGCCAAGCTTGAGTTCCTTATACTTTTTTTTTTCAATAATCAACAAATAAACATAAACATAAAAATAAGTAATTTTTTTTTTTCATTTGAACGCACAAACATATGTTTTTATTTATTTAAATAGAAGCATTGTAAAATATAGAAATTTTAATTTCAAAATATTTATTTTTAGGCCACTCATACCCCTTGTTCATTCATTTTTAACACACTCATCAATTTCTAACTTCTCAGCAGCGTTATGGTCAAATTGTTTAAAATATTGGGGGTTACAATGAGAAATTAGAACAACATGTAAAAGAAAAATCTCACTCCATTTTTAGCCATGGGTACACCGAAAGAAGTTTAAGCTACATATTGTTACTTTATCAATCCTATTCTGAATTACTGTGTGGTCAAATGATTGATAAGTATTGCTGAAAGAGTGGACCACTCGGATATAAAGAAGAACTTACGTCTTACCACGTCTGAATATGTAAGTTCTTGACTTGCAGTGTTTCTAAGAGGAATGTGAAAGATTTTTTTTGTACATCTAAATGTTTGGCTGATGATGTGAAAGTTGCTTTGGCAACTTATTTTCTTGGCGAGTTGTAGCACACCATGTTTAGATATTGTTCACTGTTTTCTCATAAAACACCTCGTGAAATTGTGTTTTCTAAATTTTAAAGCCAAATCTGAATGCTTTTTCATGTTTCAATTTCACAATAATTGAATATGTTTTTCTGCATTGATAAAATCTGTTTCTACATTAATAAAATTTGCTCTCTGCACATCATGTTTACAGTATATTCAAATCTGCTTACTACATTCATAAAATCTGTTTTCTGCATTAATTAAAACTGTTCACTATTTTCTCATAAAAATTGTTCACTGTTGCTAGCATTCTACATAAATTTATTTTTTGTTTAGCATTATTTTAAAAATTGTCCACTGTTTTTTCTGCATAAATTATTCACTGTTCACTGCATGTTTACATACAACAAACATGTTTACATACAACTGTAGGACTATATGATTCATCCAAAAAAGGCATAATAACTACTTTTGTCTGTATAACTTAGTTACTCGTTGGATTTATTCGAGGCATTTACCATTAAGTGATTTATATGAATCATTTATTTTTCTTTCATGGAGTTTGTCCATTATTCATATGGTTACATATTTAAAAAAACACAAAAACCATTTAAGTGCAATAACTGCACCAATGCCCATTTTTACCCAAGGCTTTGCTACTTCTGGTTTTTTAACCAAAATGCATCAATCTGAAGGAAACTTAGGCATTTATTACTTGGAATATATTCACGATTTATTTACATATTTGAACAAATCCAAATCTAGGTGTACATTCTGCAATTGCAGCCTCCCTGTGATTTCTTATAATTTGGATATGCTATTTAGGAGTCAATCTATTAGGAATATGGCTACATAGTTATGATACATATACACTAATATATAATTGAAGACAGGATCTGATAAATACAAACAAACATGGGATAACATACATATTATATAGTTATGGTACATTTACACTAACATCTAATTGAAAACAATGGACAATTTATGCAGTGAAAAGTGAATAATTTATGCAGAAAAAACAGTGAACAATTTTTTAAATAATGCTGAACAAAAAATAATTTTAAACAGAATGCTAGAAACAGTTAATGAAGAAAATAGTGAACAGTTTTAATTAATGCAGAAAACAAATTTTATGAATGCAGTAAGCAGATTTGAATATACAGTAAACGTGATGTGCAGAGAGCAAATTTTATTAATGTAGAAACAGATTTTATCAATGCAGAAAAATAGATTCGATTATTGTGAAATTTAAACATGAAAAAGCATTCAAATTTGGCTTTTAAATTTAGAAAACACAATTACACTAGGTGTTTTATGAGAAAACAGTGAACAATTTATGTAGTGAACAACGAATAATTTATGCAAAAAAATAGTGAACAATTTTTTAAATAATGCTGAACAGAATATAATTTTATGCAGAATACTAGAAACAGTTTATGCAGAAAACAGTGAACAATTTTTATGAGAAAACAGTGAACAGTTTTAATTAATGCAGAAAACAGATTTTATGAATGTAGTCAGCAGATTTGAATATACAGTAAACATGATGTGCAGAGAGAAAATTTTATTAATGTAGAAACAGATTTTGTCAATGCAAAAAAATAGTTTCGATTATTGTGAAATTTAAACATGAAAAAGCATTCAGATTTGGCTTTTAAAATTTAGAAAACACAATTTCATGAGGTGTTTTATGAGAAAACAGTGAACAATATCTAAACATGGTGTGCTACAACTCGCTAAGAAAAAAAGTTGCGAAAGCAACTTTCACATCATCAGCCAAACATTTAGATGTACAGAAAAAATCTTTCACATTCCTCTTAGAAACACTGCAAGTCAAGAACTTACATATCCAGACATGGTAAGACGTAAGTTCTTTATATCAGAGTGGTCCACTCTTTCTGCAATACTTATCAATCATTTGACCATACAGTAATTCAGAACAGGATTGATAAAGTAACAATATGTAGCTTAAACTTCTTTCGGTGTGCCCATGGCTAAAAATGGAGTGAGATTTTTCTTTTACATGTTGTTCTAATTTCTCATTGTAACCCCCAATATTTTAACCAATTTGACTGTAGCGCTTCCGAGAAGTTCGAAATTAATGAATGAACAAGGGGTATGAGTGGCCTAAAAATTAATATTTTGAAATTAAAATTTCTATATTTTACAATGCTTCTATTTAAATAAATAAAAACATATGTTTGTGCGTTCAAATGAAAAAAAATTACTTATTTTTATGTTTATGTTTATTTGTTGATTATCAAAAAAAAAAAAAAAATTATAAGGAACTCGAGCTTAACAAACTCGAGTTCCATATTACGAGGAACTTGAGCTTGGTAAGCTCGAGTACCATAGAAGAGGAAAAAAAGAGCATTACGCTCGAGTTTTGTATTTACAAATAACTCGAGCTTGGTAAGCTCGAGTATTGTGTTGCATGGAACTCGAGTTTACCAAGCTCGAGTTCCATGTGGCATTTATTCAATAAATAATCCACGTCAGCACAAGTTTTTTATGAAACTTAAGTGTTTAAAACTCGATTTACACAGCAAACTCGAGTTTCATGAACTCGATTTTCAAAAATGTGGTATATTGCTACTTATTTTGAAAACAGTGGTATGTTGCTAATAATTTCCGCGAAAAGTGGTAAATGGCCAATTTGGCCTTAAACCCTCACTAAAAATTTAACATGACTGTATATTTTGAAAATCTAACAAATTAGATTAAATGTTCTTTATGTTCTTAACATGCATGTTAAATTTCATTCAAATTTAATATTATTTATTATTTGATCCATAAACTTATTTTTTATGCATAATTTAAAACTACGAAAACATTAATTTAGATATTTACTTGATGACATAGCAATCGGTATTTGATTTTCTTAAAATTTTGCAAACATAGAGGATATAATAAGAAAATTTAATTTAATGGTAAATTTATCATAATTCACTTTCAACAAAAAAAAAAAAAAAAAGGAAAAAAGAAAAAGAAAAAAGGAAGAGTCTGAAAAAAAAACTTTGTCTAATATTGAATGAGGTCGATAGGAGAAGTTTTCTACCTTTTGTTTTATTGTCAAATGTCCCTTATTAAGTGGAGGGGAAAAAAAAGAAAATAGGAAGAAAAAAAAAAAAAAGGATATTTCTATAATCCTTCAAGTTCCTTATTATAAATATGTGCTTTTCCCTGAGTACCAAAGCAATGAAATCAAACCTAGACTGTTTTCACAAAAGACACCCAATTGTAGCTCTTAGCGAAAAACATAAAAGAGTTTGTACCAAGCTACGTGATTGGGAATGGGGCTTTACGACATGAGTTCAGCTCCATCATCCTCATCTTTTTACATGCATGCTTGTATCCTTCTTGTCTTGTGTCGTGGCTTGTTAGTCACCTTTGTTGTTGGCGGGAATAATGAGACAGAACGGTTAGCGTTGCTTGAGTTCAAAGCCAAGATCACTGATGATCCTCTCCAGGTTATGAGCTCTTGGAATGACAACATCCATTTTTTTCAATGGCGAGGGGTCACCTGTGGTCCCCGACATCAGAGGGTCACTGTGTTGAATTTTCCATCTTCGAAATTGGTAGGCTCTATATCACCACATGTTGGTAATTTAAGTTTTTTGAAGAATCTAACACTCAAACAACAGCTTTCATAATGAAATTCCTTCAGAAATTGACTGTTTACGCAAATTGCAAATCCTACATTTGTACAATAACACACTTAGTGGCAAAATTCCAAGAAATTTATCCCAATGCACCAACCTCAAATACATTAATTTCGGTTGCAACCTTTTGGATAGGGAAATCCCTGCAACTCTTGGCACTTTGTCAAAACTCCAATTCTTTTCTTTTGAAAAAAATAATTTGACAGGAAGTATCCCCCCTTCTTTCGGCAACTTATCCTCTCTAGAAATGTATGGTACAATTTATAATAACTTGGGTGGGAGTATCCCTACTTCTTTTGGCCAACTGACGAAACTTACATTTTTTGGTGTAAATAGGTTGTCTAGAAGAATTCATCCCTCAATCTTCAATTTGTCTTCATTAAAAACGTTTGATGTAGGAGTTCACCAAATCCAAGGGCATCTTCCATCGGATATAGGTATCACCCTACCAAATATTGAACTATTAAGCATTTTCAATAACCAATTTACTGGACCTATCCCTATTTCAATATCTAATGCCTCAAATATGAAAATACATGAATTTTCTAGAAATAAACTAAGAGGAAAAGTTCCTTCTTTGGAGAATGGAGAATTTAAACGAAGTTTCAACTCTTGTCATGGCCTGCAACAAGCATGGAAATGGAGGGGCAAATGACTTCAGTTTTCTTTGTTCTTTGACAAATGCAACATATCTAAAGGTAGAGTAGATACAAACAAATAACTTTGGGGGAGAGTTGCCCAAGTGCATTGTCAATTTCTCAACTACTCTCACCATATTGAGTCTACATAATAATAAAATATATGGGAACATTCCCCTTGGGATAGGAAATCTGATCAATTTGGAGATGCTAGAGATGTGGAATAGTAAATTATTAGGTAATATTCCTTCTAAAATTAGAAAACTTCGAAAGTTACAATATTTGGCTTTATCTCAAAACAATTTCTTTGGTAACATTCCTTTCTCTCTTGGAAATTTAACTCTTTTGACAAGCTTGTATTTAGACGATAATAATCTTCAAGGAAGCATCCCTTTGAGTCTTGGCAAGTGTCAAAATATGATTGATTTGAATCTTGCTTAATAACAATCTTAGTGGTACCATATCATTTCAAGTCTTTAGTCTCTCATTATCACTAATTTTTCTAGATTTGTCAACCAATAAATTTACTGGTGTCCTTCCCATAGAAGAAGGAAATTTCATAAATCTACAAGAGTTGAAAATTACTGAAAACATTATGTTTGGTAAAGTTCCTGGGAGTATTGGTAGTTGTGTAAAACTTTAAATTCTTGCAATGAGAAGAAACTTCTTCCATGGGGTCATTCCTTCATCTTTGGAATCATTAAGGGGCCTTCAAATTTTAGATCTTTCTAAAAACAATTTCTCTGGTAATATTCCAAAATTTTTGGAGAGCTTTATCTTCTTGCGGTTATTGAATTTGTCTTATAACCATTTTGAGGGTGAGGTACCAATAGAGGAAGTTCTTAG